>JAKUCV010002429.1:38307-82299 GCA_028386065.3 Turnera subulata | reverse complement strand
ACCTGGTTATCAACACATTCCGGGTGCCAGACCAAATCCAGAGAACCCAGGGATCGACATCCCAAAAATACGAACCCAGGGATAGACATCCCAAAAATAATCACGGGATAGACATCCCAAGCATAGACATGCTTATCACAAGTAACCCAGGTCAAGGCCACCACAAAACAGTCTTAAACCATCGAGTCGTACCACTACTTACCACGTGACAATTATATTATCGTCATCAAAATCAAATCACAGGGATCGACATCCCTAACCAAAACACCGGGATAGACATCCCTATCCAAATCAAGGATCGACATCCTTATCACATTTTATTATTAATTCCATTTTATTTAATGCCAAAAAGACTCAAGGATAAACGTCCAAAAACCAATCACAATACTGGGATAAACATCCCGACAACAATCAAGACAATGGGATAAACATCCCGAATCAAACCACAGCAAATGCAACATCCAACAATGCAATAATCGTCAAACACAATATACCGAGTAATACAGGCACATATTAAAGGAAATCCATCCTCACCTTGGCCGATTACTCAACTCCGGAAACAATGACCGGTCCGACGCCGGCTCCTCGGGAAACTGCCCGATATCCAAACCTATACCACAAAACAATATATACACATAAATGCACATAATCAGTATACTATGATGCCAAACTATAAAATAACCCATCCCGGTTCATATTCTTTATTATCATCTTTTACCGAAAATATAATACTGTACATATATCCGATTATAATTTCGGTACCATACTTTAATTAAAACTCTTTTGAAAATATTTTTCCATAAAATAATTATAATTTCCAAAATTATAATCACCATAATTTTTCCAGAAAAATAATAACGTATTTATAATTTTCAGAAAATATTTATATGGTATTTCTCTTTTTCTCAATATATAATAATATTTTCCAACACAAAATATAATTATTTTTAATTTTCAAAGTACATATATTTATATATATATATATATATATATATATATATATATATATATATATATTCCACAACCATAATTTCGTGAGAAAAAAATATGTATATAAATTTCCAGAAATTATTTCATGGTGTATATATATATATTTTCCAATTAATAATAGTTTTCCAAAACATAACTTAATTATTTATCCAAGTATGTATATTTATATTTTTTCTCAAAACACCAGAATTAAATTGACCATAATTTCCTCAAAATAAATATATATTTTTTCCTCAAAATTAATTACCAGAATATAAATATATATATATTTTAAATTAAACGGACTGGGCCGAACAGGACCAAGCCCAGACATGCACTGTGCAAGCCCAGCCGGCCCATGCCCAAGCCCAATCCAGCCCAAACAACAGAAGATCCAAAGCGCGACCCGACCAGATGAAGCGGGTCGGACGCGGGTCGCGGGTCTGCTCACCTTGGATGAGCTCGTCGGCGCGGCGAGGATCGTGGCAGGAGGAAAGCGAGGCAAGGCAAGGCACCCGCGGACGGAGAGCGGCGCGAGGGTGGCGGCATCTGGACACGGCGGCAGCTGCTGGTGCTGCAGGCGGCGGGAGAAGTCGGATCCACGGGTTGCACGGCGGGTCAGCGGCTCTACTGCGCGCGTCAGGCGGCGGATGGCGACGGGGACGACGGCAACGGGACGAGGACGGAGAGTAGAAGGGAAATGAAGCGCCCCGACCCGTATTTACCGTACACAGTAAACACATGCCGGAACTGTGACAACCCAGCCCAACAAGGCCTAGCATACAGTGTAAACAACCATAACTCGGCCCAACGGCCCAAAATAATAAAACGACATAAGTAACAAATCCGGCCCATTGGCCCAATAATAATAAAAACAGTGCACAGCGGAAGACTTTAATATCTCACTAACACTGTATGCGACACATGCAAACTATGGATCCAAGCCTGTCCAAGGGATAACGCTGCAGCCTGTCTGGAATGCACCAAACCTGTACAATGAACAACTCATCCTACGGGATGAAAGCCCGCAGGTGAGGGATGAGTCCGAAGTGCTCACGACAATGGAAAGACGATCAATATGGACACTAAAAATTACTCAAGTCCAAAAATAAGTAAAAACCGACCCAAAGACCCAAATAAAATCCATTATCCAATTTTTATCTTTCCGGGCCCCGTCACGGATAAGCTAGGGCCGTACCAGGTTATCAACCTGTTCCTGGTGCCAGATCAAAAAGAACCCAGGGGTAGGCATCCCAAATATAACAAGCCGGGATAGACATCCCATGCATAGACATGCTTATCACATGAACCCAGATCATGGCCACCACAAACAGTCTCTAACCATCCGGTCGTACCTCTACTTACCACGTGACAATTATATTACCGTCATTAAAATCAAATCGTAGGGATCAACATCCCCAACCAAAATACCGGGATAGACATCCTATCCAAAATACCAAGGATCGACATCCTTGTCACAATTCATTAATTATACCATTACTCTTAATCCGAAAAAAACAGAGAAAATCAACACGGGATAAACATCCCAAAAATACCCAACAAGACTCCGGATTAACATCCCGAACCAAAACACAGCATCAAAACATGATAACCGAGTAATATAGGCACATATTGAAGGAAATCCATCCTCACCTTGGCCGATTACTCAACTCCGGAAACAATGACCGGTCCGACGCCGGCTCCTCGGGAAACTGCCCGATATCCAAACCTATACCACAAGACAATATATACACTCACATAAATGCACATAATCGGTATGCTATGATGCCCAAACTGCAAAATATACCCATCCCGGTTACATAACCTTTATTATCATTTTTACCGAAAATATTTACCGTACGTATTTCCGAATATAATTTCGGCATCATACTTTAATTAAAACTCTTTTCAAAATAATTTTATAAAATAACTATAATTTCCAAAATAATAATCATCATAATTTTTCCAGGAAATAACAACGTATTTATAATTTTCAGAAAATATTTATATAGTATTTATCTTTTCTAAATATATATAGTAATAATATTTTCCAACACAAAATATAATTAACTTTAATTTCCAAAATACATATTCATATACATATACCAAAATCATAATTTTCCAGAAGAAATAATATACATATTAATTTTCCAGAAATTATTTATATGGTATTTATATTTTTTTCCAATTAGTAATAGTTTCCCAAAATATAATCTTAATTATTTATCTAAGTAAATATATTTATATTTTAACACAAATACCAGCGTTAAATTGGCAAAAGAATTTACTCAAAATAAATACATAATTTTTTTAAAAAAATTAATTACCAGAATACAGGTAAATACATAAATACATATATATTGTTGTTGTTTTTTTTTAATTAAAGGCAGAACTGGTCGCACCCGGATCCAGACCCAGGCGCGACCCGGACTGTTTAGCGGGTCGTTTACTTGGATCTGCTTACCTCGACGACGGTGGGCGACGCGAGCTCGAGGGGGAACCAAGCGCGGGTAAGGCGGCATCGAGGTGACTGCAAGGGCTGTGGAAGGCTGGTGTGAAGCGGCACGACGGCGTAGCAGGAGGCGGAGGAAGAGGATCCACGGGTCCTCAGCCGGGTCGAAGGCGCGTCACGGCTCCACTGTGGACGGAAGGCGACGGCGACAGCTGGGGTGAGGTCGCGCCGGTCCTCCGAGCTCGATGGTGGCGGCGGTGGCACGCGACGCGGCGCAGGTTGCTCCGGCAAGCACAGTAACGAGAGGAGCTCCGGGGTGACTAACTGTTCACCCTGTATTTTCCGATTTTCTGTTTTTTTTCTTTTTTTTTCTTTTTCTTATTTTCTTCTCTTTTTTTTCTCTGATTTTCGTTTCTCTTTTTTTTCTTTTTTTTTCTTCCCCCTCTCTGTTTTTTTTTCTGATTTTCCTCTTTTTATTATTTTTTTTCTTTCTTTTCTTTTTTCCTTTCCTTTTTCTTTTTCTCTCTTTTTTTTCTTTTCTCTCTTTTTTTTCTCTCCTCTCTTCCTCTCTTCCACCGGTTCTCTTCTTCTTTTTATAAACTGAAAATATACTATTTGGCATGTGAATTACAAATAATGCAATTCGTCTGCATTACGGGCGAATCCGATCCGGACCAGAAAATAACTGATACCCCCTTAGTTATTTTCCGGTGTGATTTTCCGAGAAATTCCGAAACCCGAAAAATACCAACTTAGTTCCAAAAAATCCACGGAAAAATCACGAGCGCGGGAAAACTCTCGGTTTCGAAAAAAGACTCCCGATTTACCTTGAATTAATTACCCAAGATTAATTCAACAGTAAATCACGGTAAAAAGACTTTTACAGTCCCGGTATAAATCAAAAATTTTACCCGGGCTGTTACAGTCTACCCACCTTAAAAAGAATTTCGTCCCCGAAATTCCGTCTTATCTGTGGGTCCTACGACGATAAGATTCTGGCACACTCTGCCAGGTATCCAACCTCAATATGAGATACCGCTTATACCCTTAAGCGACATCTCATCCGCTTATAAATACCATATCTCATGACCGGCATACTCACACACAGTCATGGACTCTCCGCTGAGATCAAGGACAACCTCTGACTCCGAGAACAACAGCTACATCGGCGGCACAGCTTTCCCGACAAGCTCCGATGAAGAACCTCCAAAGAAACCGTTCAAGACGAACATCATCGGCCTGAAGGAGCACATGGTCGTTTCCCCAAAACGACGGAAGAAACGTGCCAGCAAGAAGGCTGAAGATCGCAAGGGCAAGGCGGTAGCTGAGAGCAGCACTCCGCAACAGAAGCTGACACAACTGAACTTCTCGCTGAAGAAGATCAGCTCGGCGGTGGCGCAAATCGAACTGGCGTGTGCGGAACTGTTCCCACACATGGAAAATGTCAAAAATTTTGTAAAAGATCTAGAGAAGCAAGTAGCTCAGTAGAGTACTCCTTCTCCTATTGTAAACCTTATAAAATAAATAAAATAAATTTCCTTTTAAATCAAAATCTCTTGTTATGAAATCTCATGTTAAACGGAAAATAAAACATCTCAAAGAAAAATAAAAATCGACTATAAGAATGTAAAATCAAAGAAAAGAAAATTAAAAACAAAACTCGTTTAACAAAATCAAAACATAAAGAAATTAAAACAAACACGTTTAGCCAAATTCAAAACAAAAAGGAAATTAAAACAAAATATGTTTCATGATCGGTGCTCGTATCGGACGTGAACATCCACGAACCCAAGAAACGTAACGTACAACTAACGGTGACGTCCGTTTCGTTAACTCACACGGCGATGATCACGGGCACGTCCTGTGTCCCTCGAAAGACACGTTACCCACTTGTCCACAAATTCCGCATGAGCCAAAAACGTCTGTCGAATCTCATATCTCTCCACGATGTCCAAACAACTGTAAACGTGTCGCACATGCACTTTACTCGAGATACGGTCCCATCTGTCTGGCCTCAACGGTCACGGATGCATGTGATAAAAGATGCAAGAAAATATAGTATATCCATGAAAAGAAAAGACAAGGTAGCCAGAGCGAAATAAAATCAAGAGATAGAAAAGGCTGAAAAACTCTGGCATGGGTCCGAAAAACGCGTGAAGTAACCAAGCAATAAATGAAAGCAACGGTAAAATTTCAAAAAGCAAATCTTGAAAATTAAAAACAATAAACACGCTCCCCGTAAGTGTATAAAAGAAGGAGCGGTGAGGGGTAAATCACCAAAAGCATTAAAGCAACAAAACTCTCAGAAAAAACAAAACCACAACGTTCCAAAAACAAAACCCCACACGTCCAAAGACGATGCCTGCTCCATCCTCAGTCTTCTTCGTCGAAGGTGCCAATCTCGGCAGGAGAAATCAACTGGCCTACAGCATGGTCAACGAACGCGCTGAAGAACTACCGAACAAGCTCGGCAGGATGCCACGTCTAGTCTTCGTCGACGAGCTCTACTCATCACGGTTCTTCATCACTCCCATGAAAGAGGTGTTCTTCCTAGAGGATCATGGAGCACTGAGGACCTCATACTACGGATCGGCAAACTCCGTGATGTTCTTCATCTCCGAAAGGATACAGGAGTTCAACCTGGAGTCCACTTGCCAAACTGTGGAGCAAGGCGCCTACTACCAACTCTCAATGACAGCTCAGAGCATGCCCCGAATGACTCGGCTACCTCCAACTTGGCCAAAGGCACGACTGCTGGTGTGGAACTGCAGAGGAGTTGCAAGGCGTGCCCAAGAATTCTCGTGTACTTTGAGGGACTTGAAGAACCAATATAAGCCGAACATGGTTCTTCTGACGGAGACACAGTGGCAACCACGGGACGATCACGGTCTCATCCCACTCCGGTTCCCTCAAGCTAACCGGTTCGAGATTCCTGGCCAGAGCGACAAGGGCGGCATGTGGTTCTCGTGGAGCGACAGAGTCACGGTCAACATCAACAACGATCCAAACAGCTTCCGTGTCAACGTCGTTCCGAATCGTTAAATGTATTTTTATTTTTATAAAATATTAAAAATCAATGTAATATTTCCTTTTTTATAAAATATCATGTAATATTTTCCCTTTGTAATGAAATTATCAATATTATTATTAATATTTGCATTTCTGCTTATTATGGCATCATTTACCTCATATGTGTATGCTCTGCGACAGCTGGCGTCCCTTGACTGGATCCATAATGCACTAACTAAAATGATATAAAATAATAACAAATGGATCGAACTATGCAAACAAGGACAACAAACACACAAAGGACTTCCCAACAAGACCTAACGCCCGCTCCGCTACCAAAATGAAGCGCCCCGACCCGTATTTACCGTACACAGTAAACACAAGCCGGAACAATGACAACTCAGCCCAACAAGGCCTAGCATACAGTGTAAACAACCATAACTCGGCCCAACGGCCCAAAATAATAAAACAACATAAGTAACAAATCCGGCCCATTGGCCCAATAATAATAAAAACAGTGCACAACGGAAGACTTTAATATCTCACTAACACTGTATGCGACACATGCAAACTATGGATCCAAGCCTGTCCAAGGGATAACGCTGCAGCCTGTCTGGAATGCACCAAACCTGTACAATGAACAACTCATCCTACGGCATGAAAGCCCGCAGGTGAGGGGTGAGTCCGAAGTGCTCACGACAATGGAAAGACGATCAATATGGACACTAAAAATTACTTAAGTCCAAAAATAAGTAAAAACCGACCCAAAGACTCAAATAAAATCCATTATCCAATTTTTATCTTTCCGGGCCCCGTCACGGATAAGCTAGGGCCGTACCAGGTTATCACCTGTTCCTGGTGCCAGATCAAAAAGAACCCAGGGATAGACATCCCAAATATGACAAGCCGGGATAGACATCCCAAGCATAGACATGCTTATCACATGAACCCAGATCATGGCCACCACAAACAGTCTCTAACCATCCGGTCGTACCTCTACTTACCACGTGACAATTATATTACCGTCATTAAAATAAAATCGTAGGGATCAACATCCCCAACCAAAATACCGGGATAGACATCCCATCCAAAATACCAAGGATCGACATCCTTGTCACAATTCATTAATTATACCATTACTCTTAATCCAAAAAAAAACAGAGAAAATCAACACGGGATAAACATCCCAAAAATACCCAACAAGACTCCGGAATTAACATCCCGAACCAAAACACAGCAAAAGCACATTTGACAATGCACAATCATCAAAACATGATAACCGAGTAATATAGGCACATATTGAAGGAAATCCATCCTCACCTTGGCCGATTACTCAACTCCGGAAACAATGACCGGTCCGACGCCGGCTCCTCGGGAAACTGCCCGATATCCAAACCTATACCACAAGACAATATATACACTCACATAAATGCACATAATCGGTATGCTATGATGCCCAAACTGCGAAATATACCCATCCCGGTTACATAACCTTTATTATCATTTTTACCGAAAATATTTACCGTACGTATTTCCGAATATAATTTCGGCATCATACTTTAATTAAAACTCTTTTCAAAATAATTTCATAAAATAACTATAATTTCCAAAATAATAATCATCATAATTTTTCCAGGAAATAACAACGTATTTATAATTTTCAGAAAATATTTATATAGTATTTATCTTTTCTAAATATATATAGTAATAATATTTTCCAACACAAAATATAATTAACTTTAATTTCCAAAATACATATTCATATACATATACCAAAATCATAATTTTCCAGACGAAATAATATACATATTAATTTTCCAGAAATTATTTATATGGTATTTATATTTTTTTCCAATTAGTAATAGTTTCCCAAAACATAATCTTAATTATTTATCTAAGTAAATATATTTATATTTTAACACAAATACCAGCGTTAAATTGGCAAAAATTTACTCAAAATAATACATAATTTTTTAAAAAATTAATTACTAGAATACAGGTAAATACATAAATACATATATATTGTTGTTGTTTTTTTTTTAATTAAAGGCAGAACTGGTCGCACCCGGATCCAGACCCAGGCGCGACCCGGACTGCTTAGCGGGTCGTCTACTCGGATCTGCTTACCTCGACGACGGTGGGCGACGCGAGCTCGAGGGGGAACCAAGCGCGGGGAAGGCGGCATCGAGGTGACTGCAAGGGCTGTGGAAGGCTGGCGTGAAGCGGCACGACGACGTAGCAGGAGGCGGAGGAAGAGGATCCACGGGTCCTCAGCCGGGTCGAAGGCGCGTCACGGCTCCACGGTGGACGGAAGGCGACGGCGACAGCTGGGGTGAGGTCGCGCCGGTCCTCCGAGCTCGATGGTGGCGGCGGTGGCACGCGACGCGGCGCGGGTTGCTCCGGCGAGCACAGTAACGAGAGGAGCTATGGGTGACTAACTGTTCACCCTGTATTTTCCGATTTTCTATTTTTTTTCTATTTTCTTCTTTTTCTTATTTTCTTCTCTTTTTTTCTCTGATTTTCGTTTCTCTTTTTTATTGTTTTTTTTTCTTTTTTTTCTTCCCCCTCTCTGTTTTCTTTTTTTTTATGATTTTCCTCTTTTTATTATTTTTTTTTCTTTCTTTTCTTTTTTTCTTTCCTTTTTCTTTTTCTCCCTTTTTTTTTCTTTTCTCTCTTTTTTTTCTTTTCTCTCTTTTTTTTTTTTCTCTCCTCTCTTCCTCTCTTCCATCGGTTCTCTTCTTCTTTTTATATACTGAAAATATACTATTTGGCATGTGAATTACAAATAATGCAATTCGTCTGCAATTCGTCTGCATTACGGGCGAATCCGATCCGGACCAGAAAATAACTGATACCCCCTTAGTTATTTTCCGGTGTGATTTTCCGAGAAATTCCGAAACCCGAAAAATACCAACTTACTTCCGAAAAATCCACGGAAAAATCACGAGCGCGGGAAAACTCTCGGTTTCGAAAAACGACTCCCGATTTACCTTGAATTAATTACCCAAGATTAATTCAACAGTAAATCACGGTAAAAAGACTTTTACAGTCCCGGTAATAATCAAAAAATTTACCCGGGCTGTTACACTGGTGGCGGCGGTGCGACGAGACTCGGCGGAGAACACCCCGGCGTGCACAGTAACCGGAAGATGAAGGTGACGGTACTGTTCACTTCTATTTTTCCGATTTTCTTTTTCTGAATTACCTTATTTTCTTTCTTTTCTTTTTCTGATTTTCTCTCTTTTTTTCTGTTTATTTTTTTTATTATTTTTTTCTTCCTTTCTCTTTTTTTTCTTTTTCCCCTCTGTTTTTTTCCGATTCTTATTATTTTTTTTCTATTTTTTTCTTTTTCTCTTCTTTTTCTTCTTTTTTTTCTCTCTTTTTTTTTCTCTTTTCCTCTCTTTTTCTTTTTCTTCTCCTCTTCCTCTCCTGGTTTCTTCTTCCTCTTCTTTTATAGACGTGAATTACTATACAGCATGTGACTCCTCAATAATGCAGCCTGTCTGCATTACAGAGCGAGTCCGGTCTGGACCAGAAAATAACTGATACCCCCTTAGTTATTTTCCGGTGTGGTTTTTCTGAAAATCCCAGGACCCGAAAAATACCGACTTAGGCCCGAAAAATCCACGGAAAAATCACGAGCACGGGAAAACTCTCGGTTTCGAAAAACGACGCCCGATTTACCTTGAATTAATTACCCAAGATTAATTCAACAGTAAATCACGGTAAAAAGACTTTTACAGTCCCGGTAAAAATCAAAAATTTTACTCGGGTTGTTACAGAATATGAGCTCTTCCAAATGAATTCTGGTGAAACCGTCCATGAAATGGATACTCGGTTCACTACACTTTGCAATATTCTATCATCTCTTGGAAAAGTGCTATCACATAGAGAGAAAGTTGCAAAGATCCTAAGGTCACTTCCCAAAGAATTTTTAGCTTTTTCAAAACAATGAAAACTAAAAACCTATTCTGAGAATAGGCTTCCAAACAGGCCTTTAATACCTCTGGAAACTCATTGTGCAAAAATCTGAGTTATACGTGTGCTTATAATTGTGGTTTTAAGATTTGGTTTTTTTGCTCTTATTGCAAAACACATACAAAGGGTTATTTGTAAGCAAGTCTTGGTTTAGATTTGCTGGGTACTCAAGTCTAGGATTAGATTTGAGAGTAGGTTAGAGCTTAGTCTGTGAAAAGTTTATAAAAATTTGAGCTTAGCCTAGAAAAGCTTGTGTTAGTAAAGGTTAAGCTTAAACCGTAAAAGCCTAATCATAGTGAGCGTTTGAAATCCTAAAGGAATGAACCTTTAGGTAGTGGAGGTACCTGGTGAGGGGGAACCACTGTAAATCTCCTGTACTAGCTTTCCCTTACTTTCCTTACTTGCTTTCTTACTTTAAAACACTCATCTAGTACTTCACGGATTTGGTTTTATAAAAAACAAATCTTCAGTATCCGAAGTTCATTTGATTATAATGGTCTATCCCAAGGTCAAAACAGCAAGAAACAAAGACTTGAACCCTTGACCATCCCTTTGTACTTATAACCTCCAACCAGCTAGGCTATTAGAAGTTAATGTTTCTTTTACATAAAGTTTATTATATATTAAAACTTATTTTAGTTTGGATTTTTTTAGCATAAAAAGTATATATAGTTTAAAATTTTAATATATAATGAGTTAATCTATAAAGATGAAATTACCCAAACACTAATTTGTATAAAATTTAATTTATTTTAACGAAATGGTCGAACCCCACCCCAGTCGTACCCCCGGTTTCCTTAAACATTCCCTTCACTGGTTCAATGCTCGGTCCGGTTTTTAAAACCTTGGTCTATCCTTGAGCATTTATAATTAGGCTCATAACATTGTAAGAAAATTGATGGTCCGACCAGTACATACATTAATGCATCCGAATAGATTTCTTTAAGTAACATTGCAACTGGAAAATAATACAACATGAGTAAAAAAGAGTCGTCCTAGGTTTGCTTATTTCCCCTTTTTTTGAGCCCTGCTGATAATGACCAGGAATTAAAGAAAGAGGTGATAAGTTGAAAGCCCAATCATAGCTCATCCTGCAGAACCAGAAATTGTCAGTCATTGCAGTCTGCATTTAAAGTACTCAAGCCAACAGTAGTAGATGGCTACTGAAAGAAACAGAAAATAAGTGGAATTGATGCTTACATGATAATCATCAAAATCCCGGGAATAATGCTGCAAGAAAAGAACATATAGAAGTAAGTTTTTTTTTTTTTTCTTAATGTCTATGTAGAAAAAGGTACATAAATGACAGCCAAAACTCGTTAAGAAAGCTTCACTGACATTGTCACAGGCAGTAAAAAGAATAATATTGAGAGGGATGCTAAGACCATAGTGGGAAGGGTAGACCACACTCATTTTCAGTTCCAATATCATGAGAAGTTCAAGGTAGGACTAAAGTTTGAAGTATCAGTGAACTTAGAGCTGAATGGCAGGGCAGAAGGAAGAAAGATGAAACACAAACAGAAAAGAAATGGAGCATTTTTAGTAGAAACCTTTCTGTATTTATCTCTATATCTATCTCGGTGACGGTGTCGATCATATCCTCTTTCTCTCCTCCTCTTTTCGCCTTCTTCTCTTGCTCTCTCAGCTTCCTGCGCAGTAGAGATTTCAGATTATGTAGCAGGAAAAACAATTTACGTGTTACCAGAGAATATTTACGTGTCATAAAGCTCATAAATGGAGTGATAATTCCACAACCGATCATTACCTCTTCCTCTTTAGCTTTTCTAATCTTTTCTGCTTCCTCGAAAGATTCCTTCTCAATCTGAAATTTCCAAAGAAGAATGAAAATTAGCTGCCATCTGGTGTGGCAAAAGCCATGATGAAGATGGCTGCATAAAACCACACACACCTCCCTATTGGCGAACACTTCCTGGACCACTTCTTTTGCATACTGGGGATCATCACATATCAAGATATTGTCATAAATTGATCCAGCCTTCACCTGGCATTCAGCATATATTATGACATGAATTATCTTGGAAAGTATGTCAATTAGTAGTTGGGATATTCATATCAAGGAATTTCCAAATCAACGCCACAATTACTGAATAGTTACCTGCCAAACATCAATTCCAACGTATTTTATTGGTTTAAGCACATAAAGATCAGGGTCATCTTCAAATTCTGGTGACATGGGAACAAACAGAGGAAAAGCAATAACAGTGAGAATTACTGACATACATGCTTTCCGGAATAGCATTTCAAGTCAGCATTGTTATTATTTGATTTCCAGAAAAGATCTGCAACAAAACCTACAAAGATGTAGGAAAGAGCACCTGGGTTATCAATGTAAGGAATTCTCCACTTTCCTTTATAGTTTGGGTTTTTGATTTTCTGTAAGGCCAGAAGAGTTACATCAATGAGAAATCCAGCAACATCGACAACGAAATGTTTAATCTATAGTTACCAGCTCTTAGAAGCTAAACAATCATACCTTGCGCTTCCACGGCCCTTTGTATGCTGGATTTGGTATCATAGGTGGTTTCCATATGCCATTCTCATCATCATCCCAATCCTCTGGCTGACAAGGGAAGCATGTTAAGAGTGGTTAGCTTTCTATACTTTCCCTTTCTCTTTACTTCATTTTTTTTTTTCTGATTTTGCATTAATGTTGACAAAATCATAACAACAAGTCAATTAAGATCAGCAATTAACACGGCAGCAATAACTGCCAGTCTCGAATTGACACTACATGAATGATAAACACATGTCAACCAAGAAGATTATTTTTATCTCATTTTAATTGCGACCGTCCTACCTCTTTAGCATTCGGGTCAGGAATTTCTTTTGGAATTGAATCATATCCCTGCAGGTCAAGGTACCCAAAAAAAATTAGTGCATAGTAAACTGCAGGGACAAACAAAATGGACATTAGTAAGCAGAAAAGAGCATTAATACCTCCGGTTTGATACCATTAGGATCATCAATATATTCTCTATCATCCCAGTCTGCAGGCTGTGAAAAGTAAAAGGAATGCATTATTAAGGTAAAACAAAAACTATAAGAACCAAAAGCCATTAGACCATAAGAACTTTGAACAAATGTTTATACAATATCAATCTCTACAGAACCTTTTTCGCTTTGACATCTTTTATTTTCCTGGGTGGAAGAATATCCCAATCTGTATACATGCTTCCAGAGTCCCTTTCCCGACCATCAATCAGGATGCTATAACTTGCATCTGGCCTGAGAATAAATGTGTAGAAATGAGTCAGCTTGTCTGTTTCACATTCCAACTCTTTCTTGAGAGGATAATTCTGGCCTTGGTAGGAGAGAATGACATGCAGCTTCTTTTTCTGCGTTCCACATATATCTGGTCCAAACATTAAACTGCAGAAAAGGAAAAAAGAGAGAATAAACTTTAAATAAAAAAGCAAAGCAATCGTAATGAATGAATAAAACAAGAAAAGGTGGAAAATACACATGGAAAGAGAACCATTAATTGTAAAAGGAATGAGAAAGGTAATATTCAAAGAATTTTCAAGATGGCAGAGACTTATCTAATTAGAGAAGAGACGATAAACGGTGCATAAGTATGAGGGAATCCTACATTCTCACTGAAGTTATTACATAGGAAGAGATGTGAAGATATGAATTTTCAGCACTATATAGAACTGTTACTGATCAGAAACACGATTATAAGGCCAGAACTAGCCTATAGAAGTGGACATCGTATAAAACAAGAATAAAAGGAAGGTATTCAAGGATCATATATATGTACATGATCAAGTCAGAACTAGCTCATGCATGTTATCTAAGTTCAAATGATGGGCAACACCAACATTGCTTATCTCAATCAAGCGAACAATGACCCACGATGTAAGGCATCTTGCCACATACTTTTTACAAAGAATAAATTTACACATGTAAGATTCTTCTGGCTATTAATTTTAATTTTCATGCACATATGCAATGTTTCCCTTTTCAATGCCAAACATACTTCAGGGGCCAGTTCATGCGTCATATGCCGTTGAAAAAACATTACCAAAAAAGCAATAACAAATCAAGAGAAAATTATTGACTAACAGAGTTTTCTCCTGAAGGATAGATGTGCAAAAGGAATGCATAATATAGTACTGTAATTGGAGATGATATTGGTGGCAATTAAAAATGGCTAGAAGTAATCAGTCTCTAGACTCTCTAGCTCCCTTATTATGTCAAGCAAACCCCACTATAGACAAGGTATGCATTTCTTTAATAGTATTTCTTCAAGGAAAATTAAGGAAAAAATAACTAAATGCTTCTTCTACTTAAGTTTCAGTACTGACATGTTTGTGATATTTGCAATTATCCCAACAGGGGAAAGGAAAAGGGTCTGAATCGAATATATCTGATAATCAAAGAATAAAATAGAAAAGATCCTTGCCAAAGTCTCATAAAAAATATTTGATCCATAAAATCAAGAAAAGAGGTGTTAGTCTCATGAAATGAATGAGATAAGATTCAAACCTGTATGGAGTGTCCCCACCAAATTTCTTTTGGTTTACATATCCAGAGAGAAGCTTTATGTAACCACCACCACACTCGATATCCTGCTCAAGCCTTATCGAATATTGGAAGACCAATGTTCTGTTCTTGTTGCTGAACTCTGGTATCTTTGCAGATATGGCAAAAAATCTGGCATCAGTTGTCGTCTGAATACCTGGAAAAAAATGAAAGAAGCTATGAAACCAAATCCAGAGATTTTTTTGTATCCAAAGATTTTTCTATAGATTTCCCAGGTTGCTTATTTTGAGAGCCATAGAATTTGACCATTACCAAAAATGAAACAAGCATCATCAATAGCGCCAAGAAGAAGCAAGATTGTACCTTTATCATCTGGATCCCCAGACCATTTGCCAGCGGTGTGTTTGAATGAACCAGCTTTGCCTTCACTTCTCTTCCAATCTGACCTAACCCAACGGCTCTGCCACCCATCTTTGGCCAACCCAAGGGAAATGGACAAGAAAAGCAAATTAACTTGACAGGGAAACCAAGCATGCACTACTAACTAACTTAAAATGAACACCATAACTGGAGAATTTTGAGTTATATCGTCAGAAAAGTGATATCATCCTTGGAAAAGAAAAACTGATATATTATTGCGTTCCAGTTCTTTTTCTGCTTTGAGGCTAATGTAATAAGAAGGTTAAGAGTACAAACACATTCTTGTTTTCTTTCCATTTTCAAACAAAACGATACACAAGGACTAGCCTAATGAAGGAGATAGCTAAAGGAAATTAACTTTTAAAGCCAGACAGCCCATTGACATCAAATTGACCCAAAATTACAAGAAGCTAAATGGGAAATTCAAGGATGGGAGACAAAAGGGATTGCTCAAGCCAGAAAATAAAAAGCACTGACAGAATTTTTCAACTTCGTTTCTTTTCCTATTTTTTAAACAAGCAGAGACCATTTCTCTAAAGAAAACATCAACAACTAAAATTGAGTACTAAAGGTAATGGAGATAAGAAGAAAAGGTAAGCGATGAAACATTGTTCAAAAACAAAAAGCGCTTACCTTCAAACCTCTCTTCAAAAATGATCTCTGAAACAGACAAGTGGAGGAGGAGACACAAAAACGAGAACAGGGTAATAACACTACAGGGCCTGCTGCTTAAGACAAGCCCCGCCATTTTAGTTACAAGTTGGGGTCTTCCACTTTTGGTAGTCGCACGGATTATATAGAGCAGAGCAGAGCTGCTTCTTATAGAGAAAAGTCCATAGCTTTAGGACATGGGTTTGTTTTCTGTACTTAATTACGGCTGTACCATCCATCCATGGAAAGGAGACTGAAGACTTGAAGAAAAGAGTAGTCTTCCCCCGATAAAGACCCAAATATGTGTAAATTTGTTTGCCGTTTGCAGGAGGGCTGTAGTCTTGGGGTCCACCATGGAATTTTCTTCCCTTCTTCTTATTCTTCCTCTTCCTCTTCTTCGTCTTCTTTCCTGGAAATTTTACTCTCTGTGACTGTGTGTGTCACCATCGTTGACCGGGTTGGATTAGAGTGTTTTCTGGGGTACATGGTTTTCCACTCACACAACCAATCACGTTCATGAATTATTATACAGTTCGAAATTACATCAGGTCATGAAGTATGTTATGGTTTTGGAAACAATACTCTTAGGGGCTGACCAATAACAGCTGAGGACGACGTTGCAATGGCCAATTGTATTTTGGTGGGTTGCGTTGTGGTGGTGGACGATGATGGTCAGTAGTTAACTGATTAATGCATCTATTCGTTCAATTTGTAGTCCGAAATCATGGCATCCTTTATTAATGGCGAGTAGTAGTAAGCATCTTAGCTATTTTTTATTCAAGAATCTTTCTAAGTTCAATCTTGCGGTGCTTTTACTCTCATATGTATTTGATGTGGTGAAGGGAAAAAGAGTGCAGTGCGTGTTCTATTCCCCCTCATTTTGGCCTCTTTTGATCTCTTGATGTCGTTGTATGCCAATCATCCTTGTCAATTTTGGTGACGTGTGCTTTGTCCGATCTCTTTTGTATCATTGCTCTAATTGGACTGTGTTGGCAGCATTATCTTCATAATTTGTTGTTGGAGCATCTTTCTTGCCATCTTGCTTTTGTGGTCCCGATGATATAGTAATTTCATGTGTAAACTTGTCGCAGATGTCCGTCTGTGCTTTTGTGGATCAAATAAAGGACCTGCATCTGCAAAGGCCAACTATATTCTCTTCGGGTTTACAGGGTTAACATAATACCGCATCGGTTATACCCCGAAGATAATAGCACGGTATTTGGAAGCCTCTTCTGGAGTTCCAATCACTAAACATACAAATTTATCCATACTCAAAATGATTTAAACTCAGTTCAATTTTTGTAATTTCCCGGGAATTAGTTGCTTCAGGCATCTTGGATCCTTCAGGGATCTTCATGTATATATCATGACTTATAGATCCATATTAATAAATAAGCTGTAATAGCATTCACTAGATGTATTTCAAATTCTTTTCATATAATGCCAGACTTATTAACATAATTGCATACACCACAGGGGAAAAAATCTCCTCATAATTAAAATCAGGTCGTTCGGGTAAAACCTTGTGCAATCGTGCTTTATATCTCATTTATATTTTCCGCACAAATACCCGTTTCTACGACTAATCAATTTTACACCCTCTGGTGTACGGACTACAGGTCCGAAAAATATCTCGCTTCATAAGCGAGTCTAACACAGCCTTTAATTATATCTCTTTATTTTGGCCAATCATACAACGCCTACTTTCATTAGTAGGTTCATGATCCTCATTTTTAATATTTAGCGCTTAAAATTGTATTCCGTCGACGGTTATTTCTCATCGGTTCCTTCATATCTCTGACACTGTAATTGAGATCTCATCATATTCACTTATTTCAGGTACCTGAGTTACTTCTGGAGCTTTATCAATTTGTGTCAGAGAATCAACCTCTTCTGGGGAACTTTTAATTCAAACCTCTACTGGAGGCCATATTTTCTTACTAGGGCCACCTTATCACTTTGCTACTTTTTCTCTATCGAGAATTTCTTTTAGAACCGAGTATAATCTATAGATTCATTTGCATACTTATATTGTTCTTCAGGAACATCGATCTTAAATAGGAGCATTTTGTCACGCACTAGGAATTCCAAGGCACACAGGATTCCTAGTTTGAGTAGGTGTGCGTGTGGGCTGGCCCATTCTGACTTGGACTAGGGTTGGCCGCCTTAAGTTTGAGTTGGAGTGGACAAGTAAGGAGAAACCTAGCCTAGGTAGGATTCCTTTTACTTGTAGGGAAAGTAAGCTGAAACCTTGCGGTACCTATTATAAATAGGATGCGTGAGGGGGAGTTGTTGGGCATGTATTGTTGTTGATGTTTATTAATAATAATACTGAGTCTTCTCCCATATTCTTGTGTTGTCGATTTCTCTATCTCTTTTATTCGTGTGATTGTTGTTAGGTTGACAAGCCTTTGGCTTGACCGCACGGGCTGTTGCTGCGCATCTTCTCTGTGCCCGTGACAAGTGGTAGCGGAGCTTTCAAGTTTATTAGTGAAGGAAAAGGGTCTGGTGGTTGCTGGTGCCGCGCTGGTGCAATTTGGCACGCTTCTGGTGCCAATCGGCGCGCTAACGGAGTTTCTGGCGCGCTAATTGGCGTGCCAACTGGGACTGTTTGGCGCACCAACGGGCGCGCTTTTTGGGTTTTCTGGCGCACCGACGGGCGCACCGACGGGAGTTTCTGGCGCACCAACGGGTTACTGTAGCTGACGCAAGACGAATCCTTCGTGCAATAGGACTTGTTGGCTGGAACTTTTGGGGATCTTTTACACTAATCGAAAAGGGTAAAAACAAGGCTTGGAGGGTTGCCGAATCAGGTTTGGTTCTTTTTTATATGAAAGTCGACTTGGTTATTTGGTGCTTGCCGATTGTGGGTTTTGCTGGTCGATTTGTGTTGGTGTGGAAGATTGAAGTTCTTTGCTGATCCTTGGGTACACGCATCTGGTTTGTATCAAGGGTGTCGACTTTTATTGCTCTAATATTGGTTGACTTGTGTGTTCTTGTTACGGAATAACCACACTTTGTTGGAGATTGTTTTGAGATTTTGGTTTAGGGATGGTTAATACGGAGAAACCACCCCTAGGGGAGCAGGAAACAAGCGGGACAACTACTCAAGGAGATCCGAAGCAGGTTGCTGAGGGCAAGAAAGGTTCAAAGCAGGTTGCCGAGGACAAGAAGACCAGGGGTCGATCCAAGAGTAGAAATCCGGTGGAGGACGCAATTCCAGCCCTTCAAAGTCGCTTTGAAAAGTTCCAAGAGCGATTGAACAACATCGAGGAGCGGGTGGATGAGTGTGAAGCTAGCACGGAGGGCATGACTGGTGAGATTCAAGCACTCAGGGTGCAATTCACAGAACTGAATGATAGTGTGACGATAGCACTATCAGACTTTGTCGAGAAATTTGAGGAGATGCGTACTCTAAAGGATGATGTCCGGTTGTGTAAACGGCAGCTATCATTGATGGATGGTAGTATGTTTCTTCACCAACAACAGGTGCTGCCCAAAGTCGATATTCCGAAGCCAAAGGAGTATGATGGGACACGGACAGCTAAGGCAGTGGACGTCTTCCTGTTCAGTTGTGAAGAATACTTTGATGGTCTGAAGATCATTGAAGACGACCAGAAGGTGAAGATAGCCGGGAGGTACTTCGCCGATTCTGCGGTCTTATGGTGGCGACGGGTACGCACTACTGAGGGGTGCGCGGATTGGACATGGGAGCGCTTCAAGACTGAAGTGAAGAACTAGTTCTACCCGGAGTTTGCTGAAAGGGAGGCACGAGATAGGTTGCGAGCCTTGAAGCATACGGACAACATCAGAAAATACGTCAAGGAGTTTCAGGATTTGGCTTTTGAAATTCCTTCTATGACGGAAGAGGAAGGTTATGGCGCTTTTACTGGAGGACTTCAGAGGTGGGCACGAGCGAAGATTGATGATCGTCGTGCAATGACCCTAAAGGAGGCACTGCGTGTGGCCGAGTCACTTACGGAGTATGGCAAGGAAAAAGCATCGTCTTCTTCCAAGGATACCAAGAAGGGTGGCGAAGGGAAGGCCAAGTCTCAAGGTTTCGGACCCAAGAAGGGAGACAAGAAGCCGATGGGCAAATTCAAGGGTGGGAACAAGGAAGACGTCAAGTGTTTCTTTTGTCAGGGACCACACAAGGCGTGGGATTGTCCACAGAAAAACAAACTTGCTGCCTTGCTGAAGCAAAGTGCCGATACCGACAGTGGGGAAGAGGAAGTCAAGATGGGGTCGATCAAGATCCTAACCGCAGTCAGGGTTGAGAAGCCGGAGGCACAGGGAGGTCGAATGTACACCAATGTGTGCATTGGGAAGCATGAACTTAAAGCTCTTGTTGATACTGGTGCTACTCACAATTTTCTTTCAGGTGCTGAAGCGAGGAAGCTTGGCATACCAATTACGAAGGAATTGAGCACCATGAAGGCCGTTAACGCAGCTGCCCAACCGATCCTAGGTGTGGCCCGAGGCGTGGAAATTACCATGGGTGACTGGCGAGGAAAGATCGAGTTAACGGTGGTTCCCCTAGATGACTACCCCATGATCTTAGGGATGGAGTTCCTTGAGAGACTTAATGCTGCAATCTTTCCAGGTGCTAACCAAATTCACTTGCCGCGGGGGTCGAGCACATGTGTGGTGACTGCTGGACGTGAGGGACGGAAGCCGAAGAAACAAGTTTCAGCCCTACAACTGGCGCGCGGGCTCAAGTGTGGAGAGCCTACTTTTCTTGCACAGGTGAAGAGCGAGGAAGGACACACGGATGTGCCAAGTGAAGTTGAGAAGGTACTTGAAGAGTTTGCGGATGTGATGCCCAGTTCGTTGCCAAAGAATCTGCCGCCAAGGAGGGAGGTTGATCACGCAATCGAATTGGAGCCTGGTGCTAAACCACCAGCGAAGGCACCTTACCGAATGGCGCCTCCTGAACTAGAGGAGTTGAGGAAGCAATTGAAGGAGCTACTGGATGCGGGATTTATCCAGCCATCCAAGGCACCTTATGGTGCGCCTGTGCTTTTTCAAAAGAAGCACGATGGATCTCTACGGTTATGCATCGACTACCGGGCATTGAACAAGATTACGGTGAAGAACAAGTATCCGATTCCGAGGATAGATGACTTGTTTGATCAGCTTGAAGATGCTCAGTGGTTTACTAAGCTCGATTTGAGATCGGGTTATTGGCAGGTTCGCATCGCGGAGGGGGACGAGCAGAAAACCGCGTGTGTGACGAGGTATGGTTCGTTTGAATTTTTGGTCATGCCTTTTGGACTAACCAACGCCCCTGCCACTTTCTGTACATTGATGAACAAGGTGTTAGCCCCGTTCCTGGATCGATTTGTGGTGGTCTATTTAGATGACATTGTGGTTTATAGCAAGACACTTGAGGAGCATCTAGATCACTTGAGACAAGTGTTTCGGGCTTTGCGAGACAGTGAGCTGTTCGTGAAGAAGGAGAAGTGTGCTTTTCTGCAACGGGAAATAGCATTCCTTGGTCACATTGTTGGAGGCGGGAAGCTGAAGATGGACAGGTCCAAGGTGCAAGCAATCGTCGATTGGGAAGCACCCAAGAAGGTACCCGAGCTGCGTTCTTTTCTTGGCATGGTGAATTACTACCGGCGGTTCATCAAGGGACATTCAGCCATTTGTGCACCTTTGACGGATCTCTTGAAGAAAGACAAGGTCTGGACGTGGGATGCGAAGTGCCAAGAGGCATTCGAGAGATTGAAGGCAGCCATTGTGGAAGAGCCAGTGTTACAATTGCCGAGTTGTGAACGGGTTTATAATGTTTACACTGACGCTTCAGATTTTGCTATTGGTGGTGTTTTGATGCAGGATGGGCATCCTATTGCCTATGAATCTCGCAAGCTTAATGACACGGAGAGGCGATATACGGTGCAAGAGAAGGAGATGTCCGCTATAGTGCACTGCCTACGTGTGTGGCGTCATTACTTGCTTGGTTCGCGGTTTGCTGTGTTTACGGACAATGTGGCGACGAGTTACTTTCAGACACAAAAGAAGCTCAGTCCTAAACAAGCACGGTGGCAAGATTTTCTTGCGGAGTTCGACTTTTCTCTAGAGTACAAGCCAGGGAAGACAAATTTCGTTGCTGATGCTCTTAGCCGAAAAGCTGAACTAGCTTCTGTAGTGGTGGTGCGACCGGTGTCCGACTTGAAGCAACGGATAGAAGCCGGGCTGCAGCAGGATCCTTATGCCAAAAGCCTCATGGAGTATGCCATGCAAGGGAAGACAAGGCGATTTTGGGTTGACAAAGGGTTGCTGCTCACCAAGGGGAATCGTGTGTATGTCCCCAAACATGGAAGTTTGCGCAAAGAGGTGCTGAAGGAGTGCCATGACTCGATGTGGGCAGGACATCCAGGCATCGATCGCACTTGCGCATTATTGGAGAACGAGTACTACTGGCCACGGATGAGAGACGATGTGGAGCTCTATGTGAAGACTTGTCTAGTGTGTCAACAAGACAAGAACGAGCAACTCTCACCGCCTGGATTGCTTGAGCCATTGCCGATTCCTGACAGGCCGTGGACGTGTATTTCTTTGGATTTCATAACGTGTTTACCGTTATCTGAAGGCAGTGGTACTATACTTGTTGTTGTTGACAGGTTCTCCAAGTATGGAGTCTTTGTAGCCGCCCCAAAGGATTGTTCGGGTGAGGACGCAGCACGCTTATTCTTCAAGCATGTTGTCAAATATTGGGGAGTGCCACAAAGCATTGTGAGTGATCGTGATGGACGCTTTACTGGACGGTTTTGGAGGGAGCTTTTCAAGTTGATGGGATCAGACCTCAACTTCTCTACGAGTTTTCATCCACAAACTGACGGGCAGACCGAGAGGGTGAATGCTTTGCTTGAGTTGTACCTACGGCACTATGTGAGTGCGAATCAGAGGGATTGGGCCAAGTTGCTGGACGTGGCACAGTTTTCCTACAACCTGCAGCAAAGTGAATCAACCGGGAAGAGTCCATTTGAGATCGTGACGGGGCAGCAGCCGCTGACCCCAAGTGCGCTAGCGCAGGGATACACGGGTACAAGCCCTGGCGCATGGCACTTTGCCAAGGAGTGGCATGAGCAACGTGATCTGACCAAGAACTTCTTGACCAAGGCCGCCACGAAGATGAAGAAGTGGGCAGACAAGAAAAGACGGCACTTGGAGTTCGAGGAGGGGGAGATGGTACTGGTGAAAATGCTACCGCATCAACAGAGGACTTTTCAAAAGTTACACAAAGGCTTAGTTCGCAGGTACGAAGGACCTTTTCGAGTTGAGAAGAGGGTGGGACGAACTGCTTACAAGCTGGAGTTACCCCGCACTGTTGGTTTTCATCCGGTTTTCCACGTGAGTTTGTTGAAGCCTTTCCGAGCCGACAAAGGAGATGCCGACCGGAATGTGTCAAAGCGAGCACCTATCGCTGTGACCATAGCGCATGACAAGCAAGTGGAAGAGATCGCGTTTCACAGGATGGTTCCACGACGTGGTCAAAACGCACCTCACTTGGAGTACTTTGTTCGATGGAAGGGATTACCGGAGAGTGAAGCAAGTTGGGAACGCGAAGATCATTTGTGGCAATTTCGGGATAAGCTGGAGGCATATCACGAGATGGCTGCGACGAGGGCGTCGCAGAATTGAGTGGGGGAGAATGTCACGCACTAGGAATTCCAAGGCACACAGGATTCCTAGTTTGAGTAGGTGTGCGTGTGGGCTGACTATTCTTGTTAGGATTTGGGCTGGCCACTTTGAGTCTTAATAGGAATAGACTTGTGATAGGAAACCTAGTCGCGATAGGAGTTCTATTACTAGTTGGAAAAGGGCTGAAACCTTGCGGCACCTATTATAAATAGGACGCGTGAGGGGGAGTTGTTGGGCATGTATTGTTGTTGATATTTATTAATAATAATACTGAGTCTTCTCCCATATTCTTGTGTTGCCGATTTCTCTATCTCTTTTATTCGTGTGATTGTTGTTAGGTTGACAAGCCTTTGGCTTGACCGCACGGGCTGTTGCTGCGCATCTTCTCTGTGCCCGTGACATATTGGTGCGTTATTGAGGCGCTGTTGGCGAGCTATTGGGTGCAATTTTTGAGTTTTGAGCAGAAATTTTGTACAAACACCAATAAAAATCGTATCCAACTACCTGCAAAAATTTTAAATTTTTCTGAGATGTGGAAATCTGACTTTTTATTTTTGGAAAAATTAAAATCCCGTAAATCGGGAAAAATGGAAAAGCACCTCAGATGAGCTCAAAATGTCCGGGGAAGGCATCCAAAAATCCTTATAAATCATCCCCATATTTGTGGAATCGTCTTAGGTAGCATTTGACATGGTGAATTTGGAGATTTCTCTTACGCATTGGTTCGCTGAGCCATTGGTGCGCTATTGGGGCGCCATTGGCGTGCCATTGAAGCGCTATTGGGGCGCTATTGGTGCGCCATTGGGGCGATTTTTGAGTTTTGAGCTGAAATTTTAATTTTTGAGTTTTGAGCTGAAATTTTGTACATGCATAAATAAAAATCCAATCTAACTACCTGCAAAATTTCAGAGTTTTCTGAGATGTGGAAGTTCGACTTTTCATTTTTGGAACAATTAAAATTCCGTAAATCGAGAAAAATGGAAAAGCACCTCGGATGAGCTCAAAATGTCTGGGGAAGGCATACAAAAATCCTTATAAATCATCCCCATATTTGTGGAATCTTCTTAGGTAGCATTTGAACCGGTGTATTTGGAGATTGCTCTTATGCATTGGTTCATTGGGCCATTGGTGCACTAGTAGGGCACCATTGGTTCGATTTTTGAGTTTTGAGCTGAAATTTTTACACAAACCAATAAAAACCCTATCCAACTACCTTCAAAATTTCAGAATTTTCTGAAATGCGGAAGTCCGACTTTTCATTTTTGGAAAAATTAAAATCCCGTAAAAGAATAAAAATGGAAAAGCACATCAGATGTGCTCAAAATGTCCAGGGAACGCATCCAAAAATCCATATAAATAAACCCCATATTTTTGGAATCGGTAGTATTTGACATGGTGGATTTGGAGATTGCTCATTGGTGCGCCACTGGAGCGATTTTTGAATTTTGAGCTGAAATTTTGTAGACACACCAATAAAAATCCATTCCAACTACCTGCAAAATTTTAGATTTTTCTGAGATGTGGACGTCCGACGTTTTATTTTTGGAACAATTAAAATCCCGTATATCGGGAAAAATGGAAAAGCACCTCAGATGAGCTCAAAATGTCCGGGAAAGCATAAAAAAATCCTTATAAATCATCCCTATATTTATGGACTCATCTTAGGTAGCATTTTACATTGTAGATTTGGAAATTGCTTTTATGCAATGGTTCACTGGCCATTGGTGCGCTATTGGGGTGCCATTGGTGCGCCATTGGTGCGATTGTTGAGTTTTGAGCCGAAATTTTGATTTTTTAGTTTTGAGCTGAACGTTTGTACACACACCAATAAAAATCCATTCCAACTACCTGCAAAATTTTAGAATTTTCTGAATGTCCGACTTTTCATTTTTGGAAAAATTAAAATCCAGTAAAAGGGGAAAAATGGAAAAGCACAACAGATGAGCTCAAAATGTCCGGGGAATGCATCCAAAAATCCTTATAAATCAGCCCCATATTTTTGGAATCGGTAGCATTTGACATGGTGGATTTGGAGATTGCTCATTGGTGCGCTATTGGTGCGATTTTTGAGTTTTGAGCTCATATTTTGATTTTTGAGTTTTGAGCTGAAATGTTTTACACACATGAATAAAAATCCATTCCAACTGCCTGAAAAATTTCAGATTTTTCTGAGAAGTGGAAGTCCAACTTCTTCTTTTGGAACAATTAAAGTCCCGTAAATCGGGAAAAATGGAAAAGCACCTTAGATGAGCTCAAAATGTCCGGGGAAGGCATCCAAAAATCCTTATAAATCATCCCCATATTTGTGGAATCTTCTTAGGTAGCGTTTTACATGGTGAATTTGGAGATTGGAATTATGCATTGGTTGACTGGGCCATTGGTGCGCTATTGGGGCGCCATTGGTGCGATTTTTGAGTTTTGAACAGAAATTTTGATTTTTGAGTTTTGTGCCGAACGTTTGTACACACACCAATAAAAATTCAATCCAACTACCTACAGAATTTTAGATTTTTCTGAGATGTGGAAGTTCGAATTTTTACTTTTGGAACAATTAAAATCCCGTAAATCTAGAAAATTGGAAAAGCACCTTAGATGAGCTCAAAATGTTTGGGGAAGGCATCCAAAAATCATTATAAATCTTCCCCATAGTTGTGGAATCCTCTTAGGTAGCATTTGACATGATGGATTTGGAGATTGCTCCTATGCATTGGTTCACTGGCCATTGGGGCGCCATTGGTGCGATTTTCGAGTGTTGAGCTGAAATTTTTACACAAACCAATAAAAACCCAATGCAACTAGCTGCAAAATTTTAGAATTTTCTGAGAAGCGGAAGTCTGACTTTTCATTTTTGGAAAAATGAAAATCTCGTAAAAGGGGAAAAATGGAAAAGCACACTAGATGAGCTCAAAATGTCCGGAGAACGCATCCATAAATCCTTATAAATCATCCCCATATTTTTGGAATCGGAAGCATTGACATGGTGGATTAAGAGATTGCTCATTGGTGCGATTTTTGAGTTTTGAGCTGAAATTTTGATTTTTGGGTTTTGAGCTGAAATTTTGTACACACACCAATAAAAATCCAATCCAACTACCTGAAAAATTTCTGAATTTTCTGAGATGTGGAAGTTCCATTTTTATTTTAGGAATAATTAAAATCCCGTAAATTGAGAAAAATGGAAAAGCACCTCAGATGAGCTCAAAATGTCCGGGGAAGCATAAAAAAATCCTTATAAATCATCCCCATAATTGCGGAATCATCATAGGTTCCATTTTACATGGTAGATTTGGAAATTTCTTTTATACAATGGTTCACTGGGCCATTGGTGCGCCATCGATGCGCCATTGGGGCGCTACTGGTGCGCCATTGGTGACCTATTGGTGCGATTTTTTAGTATTGAGCTAAAATTTTGATTTTTGAGTTTTGTGCTGAAATTTTGTACTCACACCAATAAAAATCCAATCCAACTACCTGCAAAATTTTTTTTTTTTTTTTAGAAGTGGAAGTCCGAATTTTTATTTTGGGAACAATTAAAATCCCGTAAATCGGGGAAAATGGAAAAGCACCACAGATGAGCTCAAAATGTCTGGCGAAGGCATCCAAAAATCCTTATAAATCATCCCCATATTTGTGTAATCTTCTTAGGTAGTGTTTGACATGATGGATTTGGAGATTTCTCTTATGCATTGGTTCACTGAGCCATTGGTGCGCTATTGGGGCGCCATTGGTGCGCCATTGGCGAGCTATAGGTGCAATTTTTGAGTTTTGAGCTGAAATTTTGATTTTTGAGTTTTGTGCTGAAATTTTGTACACACACCAATAAAATTCCAATCCAACTACCTGCAAAATTTTATATTTTTCTGAGAAGTGGAAGTCTGACGTTTTATTTTTGGAGCAATTAAAAACCCGTAAATCGGGAAAAATGGAAAAGCACCTCAGATGAGCTCAAAATGTCCGGGGAAGCATCCAAAAATCCTTAAAAATCATCCCCATATTTGTGGAATCATCTTAGGTAGCATTTGATGGGTGGATTTGGAGATTGCTCATTGGTGCGCCATTGGTGCGCTATTTGTGCGCTATTGGTGCGATTCTTAAGTTTTGAGCTGAAATTTTGTACACACACAAATAAAAATCCAGTCCAACTACCTGAAAAATTTCAGATTTTTTGGAGAAGTGGAAGTCTGACTTTTTATTTTTGGAACAATTAAAATCCCGTAAATTGGGAAAAATGGAATAGCACCTCAAATGAGCTCAAAATGTCCGGGGAAGGCTTCCAAAAATCGTCATAAGTGCAATCATCTTAGGTCGCATTTGACATGGTGGATTTGGAGATTGCTCTTATGCATTGCTTCACTGGGCCAATGGTGCGCTATTGGGGCGCCATTATTGCGATTTTTGAGTTTTGAACAGAAATTTTAATTTTTGACTTTTGAGCTGAAAGTTTGTACACACACCAATAAAAATACAATCCAACTACCTACGAAATTTCAGATTTTTCTGAGAAGCGGAAGTCAGACTTTTTATTTTTAGAACAATTTAAATCCCGTAAATCCGATAAAATGAAAATGCACCTCAGATGATCTCAAAATGTCTGGGGAAGGCATCCAAAAATCCTTATAATCATACACATATTTGTGGAATCATCATAGGTAGCATTTGATGTGGTGGGTTTGGAGATTGCTCTTATGCATTCGTTCGCTGAGCCATTGGGGCGCCATTGGTACGATTTTTGAGTTTTGAGCTGAAATTTTGTACACAAACCAATAAAAACCCAATCCAACTATCAGAAAAATTTCAGAATTTTCTGTGATGTGGAAGTCCGATTTTTCGTTTTTGGAATAATTAAATTCCCGTAAATGGGGAAAAATGGAAAAGCACCCCAGATCAGCTCAAAATGTCCGGGGAAGGCATCCAAAAAATCCTAATAAATTATCCCCATTTTTGTGGAATCATCATAGGTAGCATTTGACATGGTGGATTTGGAGATTGCTCTTATGCATTGGTTTACTGGGCCATTGGTGCGCTATTGGGGGGCCATTGGTGCGCCATTGATGCGCTATTGGGGCGTTATTGGTGCACCGTTGGTGCTCTATTGGTGTGATTTTTGAGTTTTGAGCTGAAATTTTGATTTTGAAGTTTTGAGCTGAATTTTTGTACACTCACCAATAAAAATCCAATCCAACTACCTGCAAAATTTCAGAATTTTCTGAGATGTGGAAGTTCGACTTTTTATTTTTTGAACAATTAAAATCCTGTAAATCGGGAAAAATGGAAAAGCACCTCAGATGACCACAAAATGTCCGAGGAAGGCATCCAAAAATTCTTATAAATCATCCCCATATTTGTGGAATCATCTTATGTAGCATTTGACAGGGTGGATTTGGAGATTGCTCATTGGTGCGCTATTGGTGCGATTTTTGAGATTTGAGCTGAAATTTTGATTTTTGAGTTTTGACCTGAAATTTTCTACACACACCAATAAAAATCTAGTCCAACTACCTGCAAAATTTCTGATTTTTCTGAGATGTGGAAGTCTGACTTTTTTATTTTTGGAACAATTAAAGTCCCGTAAATCGGTTAAACTGGAAAATCACCTCAGATACCTGAACGAAACAGAAACACAACAAAATTTTAACACCTTCAGTCACCTAGCAAACAAATACCTGAAGGATGCCCTCACAATCTAAAAGCTTCAGATGCAAAACCATACAGAACCATATAGACCATATGAGCTAGAGAGAGAATAACAAGAAGGGGAACAAGAGTTGGCCCACAGCTGTCCTCGCAAATCGAGTACTTGCTCCTTGTTTCAACTGAAGCAATAAAGCACAGACAACTAACTTCATTGATATTTCAAATTTGTGTAAACCAACAGAACAAGTATTAGGGCGTTTCAATGACTCCCTTCATTGTTGCTAACATGTTTCATTGTAAAACCAATGTTGAAACCTTGAAAACGCAGACAGCAATGTCACATTTTACGTCCAACTTGAAGGCACGTGGTAATTATGGTCAAAAGTAGGAAGGGAAGAACAACAGGGAACAGAGCTTCTCAAAATCCTAAGAGATAGGTATGAGAACAAACCAGGGTTCTACCAACACCGAAACCATGTCAACTCAAGGCAGAAACCTTCCTGCAGTCCATAGAGGCTCCACATGACAAGCCATAGGAGGAAAATGCACCTAACATAAAGTTTACCAAAACAAATGAGGGAGAGAAAGCACGCTCAAAAACACTCCAGCAGAATTGGGTGCCTCACACCTCTGCCCACTACACAATCAGGCCTTGGTTGCTTAAGCATTTCAAAGCAGAAAACACAAAGACTCACAACATAACGTAAAAATAAACGAGATTTGAAGACAGGAAAACTGCATCCATCAATCCCATGATGTCATGTTACCCGCATAAAACCATATAGCAAGACCTGAAAAGCACTACAACAACATCGGGTTTCATGTTAAACATTAAAACAAAGGAGCTAAACGCAAACCTGGAGTACAAGTACAAATACCAAACCAAAATTAAGGGAAGAGACTCCGAAACTTTAAGCAGAAGATACAAGAAACAAAATAGACGTAAAGCAGAAAAAACATCAACAGCTCCCCAAAACAGAGCAAAAAAAAGGATAAGAGAAATCTCTTTGAAAATGCAAAAAAAAAAACCGTCCAAAACTCCGCCATAAGGAACAAACCTCAATCCTTCACTGCAGCAACAAACCAATACAGAAGGAAACAGAAACGTAGCAAAATTTCAACACTTTCAGTTACCTAGCAAACAAATACCTGAAGGACGGGAGGAGAGTATAGACCTCAACCACATCCTAGGACGCAGCGACAACAGAACCTATTCCAGTAAAGGAAAGCAGAAATCATGCTCACAATTTCAATGATTCAGATGCAATACAATACAGAACCATATAGACCGTTTGAGCTAGAGAGAGAATAACAAGATGGAAAATCAGAGTAGGACCACAACTGCCCTCCCAAATCGAGTCCTTGCTCTGTGTTTCAACTGAAGCAATAAAAGAACAGACAAGTAAGTTCACTGATATTCTAAATTAGTGTAAACCAACAAAACAATTATTAGGGCATTTCAAGGACTCCCTCAAGTATCGCCAACATGTTTCCTTGAAAAACCAATGCAGAAATCCTGAAAAAGCGGGCAACAATGTTACATTTTATGTGCAACTTGAAGGCACGAAATTATGGTCAAAAGTAGGAGGTGAAGAACAACAGGGTCCAGAGAACAAAAACCTAGGAAATTAGTATGAGAAAAAACCAGGGTTCTACCAACACCGAAACCATGTCAACTCAAGGCAGAAACCTTCCTGCAATCCATAGATTCTCCACATGACAAGCCATAGGAGGAAAATACACCTAACATAAACTTTACCCCAAAAAAATGAGGGAGAGAAACCTCGCTCAAACACACTCCAGCAGAATTGGGTGCCCCACACCTCTACCCATTGCAGAATCAGACCTTGGATGCAGAAGCATTTCAAAGCACAAAACGCAAAGAATCAAAACGAATACTCCAGCCTCAAAACAGAAAGCAAAAATAAATGAAAATCGAAGACATGAAAACTCCCTCCACCAATCCCGTGATGTCAAGTTACCCACGTAAAACCATATAGCAAGTCCTGAAAAGCAGTACAACAACATCAAGTTTCATGTTGAACATTAAAACAAAGGACCTAAGGACAAAACCTGGAGTACAAGTATGGAAACCAAAGCAAGAATTTAAGAAAAAAAAGTACAAAACCTTTAGCAGAAGACCACTCTGATTACAAAAAAAAACTAGACAGATGTATAACAGAAAAAACATCAACAGCTCCCCAAAACAGAACAAGAAAAGGAAAACCACAGAACATCATAAGAGAAATCTGTCTGAAAATGCAAAAAAAAAACCCGTCTAAAATTCCGCCGTAAGGAACAAAGCTCAATCCTTCACTGCAGCAACAAACCAATGAAGAAGGAAACAGAAACACAACAAAATTCCAACACATTCAGTCACCTAGCAAACTAATACCTGAAGGAAGGAAGCAGAGTAGAGACCTCAACTACATCCTAGGAACTGACCACAACAGAACCCATTCCAAGTAAACAACAGCAGAAACCGCCCTCACAATCTAAAAGCTTCAGAAGCAAAACCATACAGAACCATATAGACCATATGAGCGAGAGAGAGAATAACAAGAAGGAAAACCAGAGAGGGCCCATAGTTGCCCTCCCAAATTGAGTACTTTCTCCTTGTTTCAACTGAAGCAACACAGCATAGACAACTAACTTCACTGATATTCCAAATTTGTGCAGGCCAACAACACAAGTATTAGAGCGTTTCAAGGACTCCCTCCAATGTTGCTAACATGTTTCCTTGTAAAACCAATGCAGAAATCCTGAAAAAGCAGGCAACAATGTCACATTTCATGTCCAACTTGAAGGCATGAGGTAAATATGGTCAAAAGTAGGGGAAGAAGAACAACAGGGACCAGAGCTCCTCAAAGTCCTAAGAAATCAGTATGAGAACAAACCAGGGTTCTACCAACACCGAAACCATGACAACTCAAGGCAGAAACCTTCCTGCAATCCATAGAGGCTCCACATGACAAGCCAGGAGAGAGAGAAACCATGCTCAAGCACACTCCAAAAGAATTGGGTGCCCTACACCTCTACCCACTGCAGAATCAGGCCCTGGATGCTGAAGAATTTCAAAGCATAAAACACAAATACTCAAAACGAATACTCTATCCTCAAAACAGAAAGCAAAAACAAATGAAAATTGAAGACATGAAAACTCCCTCTACCAAATTCGTGATGTCAAGTTACCCACATAAAACCATATAGCAAGTCCTGGAAAGCCGTACAACAACGTCAGGATTCATGTTGAACATTAAAACAATGGACCTAAGGACAAAACCTGGAGTACAAGTGCGGAAACCAAGTAAAAATTAAGAAAGAGACTCCAAAACCTTAAGCAGAAGACCACTCTGATTACAAAAAGAAACTGGACAGATGTATAGCCGAAAAAAAAATCAACAGCTCTCCAAAACAGAACAAGAAAAGGAAAACCACAGACCATCATAAGAGAAATTATTATCAAAATTCAAAAAAAAAAACCAGTCTAAAATTCCACCACATGGAACAAAGCTCAATCCTTCACTGCCGCAACAAATCAATGCAGAAGGAAACAGAAACACAAAAAAATTCCAACGCCTTCAGTCACCTACCAAACAAATACCTGAAGGACAGTAGTAGAATATAGACCTCAACCACATCCTAGGAGGCGACGACAACAGAACCAATTCCAAGTAAACAAAAGCAGAAACCGTCCTCACAATCTCAAAGCTTCAGAAGCAAAACCATACAGAACCATATAGAACATATGAGCTAGAGAGAGAATAACAAGAAGGAAAATCAGAGTAGGACCACAACTGCCCTCCCAAATCGAGTCCTTGCTTCGTGTTTCAACTGAAGCAAAAAAAGAACAGACAAGTAACTTCATTGATATTCCAAATTAGTGCAAACCAACAAAACAAGTATTAGGGCCTTTAAAGGACTCCCTCCACTATTGCCAACATGTTTCTTTGTAAAACCAATGCAGAAATTCTGAAAATGCAGGCAGCAATGTCACATCTTATCTCCAACTTGAAGGAACGAGGTAATTATGGTCAAAAAGTAGGAGGGGAAGAACAACAGGGACCAGAGCTTCTCAAAGTCCTAAGAAATTGGTATGAGAACAAACCAGGGTTCTACCAACACCGAAGCCATGTCGACTCAACGCAGAAACCTTCCTGCAATCCATAGAGGCTCCACATGACAAGCCATAGGAGGAAAATACAACTAACATTAACTTTACCCAAAAAAATGAGGGAGAGAAAGCACGCTCAAACACATTCCAGCAGAAATAGGTGCCTCACACCTCTGCCCACTACACAATCAGACCTTGCTTGCTGAAGCATTTCAAAGTAGAAAACACAAAGACTCACAACGAATACTCCAGCTTCAAAACATAAAGTAAAAATAAACGAGGTTTGAAGACAGGAAAACTCCCTCCACCAATCCCACGATGTCATGTTACCCACAGAAAACCATATAGCAAGACCTGAAAAGCACTACAACAACATCAGGTTTCATGTTGAACATTAAAACAAAGGAGCTAAGGGCAAACCTGGAGTACAAGTACAAAAACCAAACGAAAATTAAGGGAAGAGACTCCAAAACTTTAAGCAGAAGGTACAAGAAACAAGATAGACGTAAAGCTGAAAAAACATCAACAGCTCCCCAAAACAGAACAAAAAAAAAACCATAGACCATCGCAACAGAAATCTCTGTGAAAATGCAAAAAAAAAAACCGTCTAAAATTTTGCCATAAGGAACAAACCTCAATCCTTCACTGCAGCAACATACCAATACAGAAGGAAATAGAAACGCAGCAAAATTTCAACACCTTCAGTTACCTTGCACACAAATACCTGAAGGACGGGAGCAGAGAATAGACCTCAACCACATCCAAGGACCCGACGACAACAAAACCTATTCCAGTAAACAAAAGAAGAAATAATGCTCACAATTTCAGTGATTCAGATGCAAAACCATACAGAACCATATAGACCATATGAGTTAGAGAGAGAATAACAAGATGGAAAATCAGAGTAGGACCACAGCTGCCCTCCCAAATCGAGTCCTTGCTCCGTGTTTCAACTGAAGCAATAAAAGAACAGATAAGTAACTTCACTGATATTCCAAATTAGTGCAAACCAACAAAACAAGTATTAGGGCGTTTCAAGGACTCCCTCCATATTGCCAACATTTTTCCTTGTAAAACCACTGCAGAAATCCTGAAAAAGCGGGCAACAATGTCACATTTTGTGTCCAACTTGAAGGCACAAAATTATGGTCAAAAGTAAGAGGTGAAGAACAACAGGGACCAGAGAACAAAATCCTAAGAAATCAGTATGAGAACAAACTAGGGTTCTACCAACACCGAAACCATGTCAACTCAAGGCAGAAACCTTTTTGCAATCCATAGAGGCTCCACATGGCAAGCCATAGGAGGAAAATACACCTAACATAAACTTTACCCAAAAAAAATGAGGGAGAAAAACCACGCTCAAACACACTCCAACAGAATTGGGTGCCCCACACCACTACCCACTGCAGAATCAGACCTTAGATGCTGAAGCATTTCAAAGCACAAAATGCAAAGAATCAAAACGAATACTCCAGCCTCAAAATGGAAAGCAAAAATAAATGAAAACCGAAGACATGAAAACTCCCTCCACCAATCCCGTTATGTCAAGTTATCCACATAAAACCATATTACAAGTCCTGAAAAGTAGTACAACAACATCAAGTTTCATGTTGAACATTAAAACAAAGGACCTAACGACAAAACCTGGAGTACAAGTGTGGAAACCAGGCAAAAATTTACGAAAGAGATCCAAAACCCTATGCAGAAGACCACTCTGATTACAAAAAATACTGGACAGATGTATAGCTGAAAAAACTTCAACAGCTCCCCAAAACAGAACAAGAAAATGAAAACCATCGAACATCATAATAGAAATCTGTCTAAAAATGCAAAGAAAAACCCGTCTAAAATTCCGCCACAAGGAACAAAGCTCAATCCTCTACTGCAGCAACAAACCAATGCAGAAGGAAATAGAAATACAACAAAATTCCAACACCTTCAGTCACATAGCAAACAAATACATGAAGGACAGAAGACCACTCTGATTACAAAAAGAAACTGGACAGATGTATAGCTAAAAAAAATCAATAGCTCTCCAAAATAGAACAAGAAAAGGAAAACCACAGACCATCATAAGAGAAATCTGTATCAAAATGCAAAGAAAAACCCGTCTAAAATTCTGCCACAAGGAATAAAGCTCAATCCTTCACTGCCGCAACAAACCAATGCAGAAGGAAACAAAAACACAGCAAAATTCCAATGCCTTCAGTCACCTAGCAAACAAATACCTGAAGGTTGGTAGCAGAGTATAGACCTCAACCACTTCCTAGGAAGCGACAACAACAGAACCAATTCCAAGTAAACAAAAGCAGAAACCGTCCTCATAATCTCAAAGCTTCTAAAGCAAAACCATACAGAACCATATAGAGCATATGAGCTAGAGAGAGAATAACAAGAATGAAAACCAGAGTAGGCCCACAGCTACCCTCCCAAATCGAGTACTTGCTCCTTGTTTCAACTAAAGCAATAAAAGCACAGACAACTAACTTCACTGATATTCCATATTTGTGCAAACCAACAAAACAAGTACTAGGGCATTTTAAGGACTCCCTCCATTTTTTGCTAACATGTTTCCTTGTTAAACCCATTGCAGAAATTCTGAAAAAGCAGGCTGCAATGTCACATTTTATGTCCAACTTGAAGACACGAGGTAATTATGGTCAAAAGTAGGAAGGGAAGAACAACAGGGACCAGAACTTCTCAAAGTCCTAAGAAAATGGTATGAGAACAAACCAGGGTTCTAGCAACACCGAAACCTTGTCAACTCAAGGCAGAAACCTTTCTGCAATCCATAGAGGCTCCACATGACAAGCCATAGGAGGAAAATACACCTAATATAAACTTTACCAAAAAAGAATGAGGGAGAGAAGTCACGCTCAAACACACTCCAGCAGAATTGGGTGCCTCACACCTCTACCTACTCCACAATCAGGCCTTGTGATGCGGACATGGATGCGGACACTCAAGGAGCAGCTGGCGAGTTGGTGTTGCCCACAGGTCCAATTACACGAGCTCGATCCAAGAAGATAAATGATCAATTGCAAGGACAGAAGCCCATCAATTTGCTATCGATTAAGGAGTAATTGACTCAAGAGCACAAGTGGGGCCCAGTCGACATCAGCCCATACACCATAGGCCATGTCGACATATCAGTAGTATTATTATTAGGGTTGTTTTTATTATGTTGGGTCAAGTCCATTATTAATTAGTTGATTAATGTGGGCTTTAGTTATTTGGGGTTTTTATTGTAAGGTTTTAATTAGTGTCCAAGTTATGTGGGCTCAATTAAAATCCTAGTCCATCTAGTAATAGGAGGAGGCGGCACATTAGGGTTAGAGGATGAAAACCAATTCTTTTAGGACTAAAGAGGAGGTGGCTGACTTTGGCACCTGTGTGGCCGACTTTAGCGTGAATTTTTCCCCTATAAATAGAGTCTTAGGGGTTCATTGTTTGACAGAATATGATGCAAACGGAGGCAAGCTTAGAGGTTCAAGGAATGATGCACACCAAGGCGACCAAGGAAGAAGCAATGGAGACAAACATGGAGCTTGGATGTATTCCAACAAGCTCACTTTGTATTCCAACAAGCTCACTTTCCGAATCATATCCAAGATTCGTACTCACAAGAAGTTCAAGAAGAGATGGAAAATCAAGGTTGGAGAGGAGCCGAAACTGAAGCCCATCAATTTGCTATCAATTAAGGAGTAATTGACTCGAGAGCACATTGGGCCCAGTCGACATCAATCCACCTTCAGGAAGGTGTCGACATATCCATTTTATTTTTATTAATTATAGACTAGTTTTATTTTATTTTATTATTTTAAGGATTTAATTAGTGTCCAAGTTATGTGGGCTCAATTAAATCCTAGTCCATCAAGTAATAGGAGAGGAGGCGCCAAGACTTGGAATTCAAGGAGGTGCTGAAGTTACTGTCCACCGACGTTACTGTTCACCGACTTTGAGGAGGTGTGTTCTCCTATAAATAGAACCCTTGGGGTTCATTGTTATTCAGATTATTTGAGTAATAAAAAGTTCAGTTAAACTTGAATAATCTCGGTCTAAAGAGAGGAGTCTCTTTGTTTGTTTTATCCTTTGTGCTTTGTTTCTTTGTTGTCTACCACCGAGAGTTTAGGAGGTGGAGGGGCTTTCGCGTCCATCTGTTGGCTAACACGGATTGTTAGGAGGTGAAGAGCATCGGCGCAAGAACAGTGCACGATTGGTTGTGATTTGAGATCGGGACAACTTTAGATACGAAGGTGCTTCTAGAACCGGCTAGGTGTGTTGTCGTATCAATTTTGGTAGCGGAGTTCAGGTTATCAAATCAATCAACTATCCTTTTATTTTTCTGTTCATTATTATTCTGCTGCAATTATTTTTTTTTTAAAAAAAGAAGAAGAAATCGATTGATTATATTTGATAGCCAAATTGTTTGCAAGAGAGGTTGAAGTTATTACAATGGAGTCATTGCAATGGACGGCCTTGAGTGATGCGCTGGCTCGAATCAACAATCGGTTGCTTGACGAAGACGAAAAATTGGCAGAGCTCCGGCGCGAAGCTAGAAACAACATGGAGGAGCTTAAACGCTTAATTGCGGGCGTGACCGGACAGAGAGGGCAGCAACCGCTGCCACAGTAGCAACAACAACCTCCTCCACGCCAACAACAGCCCTCACCATCATTAGCGGAGGAACCAGTGCGCCGAGCTGAGCCACAGCAGAGGGACGAGATACCCCAACCTCGGGAACAAGTTAAACCTCGGAGACATTTGGAAAACGAGTTTGAGAATGAAGCATGGGAAGAAGAAGAGTGGCAGCCACGTTACCAAGGTTATGGGCGAGGTGGCAGAATGCCGAGAGGAAGAGGAGGCTATCAGAATCGATATTATGGGAGGAACAATGATTGGGAGCCATACAACAATATCGATAACAACATGAACAACATCAAGATCAAGATACCTTCTTTTCAGGGAAGAGGAGATGCAGACGCTTACATCGAATGGGAGCAAAGAGTTGATATGATCTTTATTTGTTATCACTTTTCTGAGGAAAAGGAGATTAGCTTAGCTACTCTTGAATTCACTGACTATGCTCTTAAGTGGTGGAACAAGTTTTTGTTGGACAGGCGTTGTGCAAGGCAAGGACCTCCCCAGACATGGACTGAATTGAAAGGCATCATGAGGAAAAGATATGTACCGAGCTACTACTACACGGAGTTGCACAAGAAATTGCAAACTTTGAAGCAAGGTACACGGAGCATTGATGAGTATTATAAGGAGATGGAAGTGTTGATGCTTCAAGAAAATATAGAAGAGGATCCCCAAGCGACCATGGCGCGATTCCTTGCTGGGATGAACCCGGATATTGCCAATGTCGTGGAGCTGCAACACAACCTAGACATCGTTGAACTTGTCGAGGATGCGGTCAAGGTAGAAAAGCAGCTGAGGAATAGGGGTTATAGGGGACCCTATATCACATCCAGTTCATCCAACTAGAATCCACGAAGGTACACCAGAGAAGACAAGCCGAAAGAAGAAAAGGTTTGACTGGCCGATTACAAACCAGCCCCAAAGGCAAGCCAGTCGACTTCTTCTACAACCAAGCATCGGGATGTGATGTGCTTCAAGTGTGCGGGTATTGGACACATTGCTTCCCAATGTCCAAACAAGAAGGTGATCTATGTTGGAGAGAGAGAGCTCTATTCAGATGATGAAGAGACCGATCAATATGTCAACATGCCCGAACTAGAAGATGTACCAGTGGAAGATCGATATGTGCAAGAGGCGCCAGCAACTGATCAGCTTCTAGTAGCCAGGCGAGCTCTCAGCGCACAGTCGAAGGCGGATGAGACCGAGTAGAGGGAGAACATCTTCCACACTAGATGCTATGTCGATGGTAAAGCATGCAGTGTGATCATCGACAGTGGGAGTTGTGCGAATGTAGCCAGCACCGTGATGGTGGAGAAATTGGGATAGGCCGTTTAGAAGCATCCCACCCCATATAAGCTGCAGTGGTTGAATGACATGGGTGAGATCAAGGTGACGAAACAGGTTCTCGTTACTATAACCATTGGTAATTATTTTGACAAGGTACTATGTGATGTTATACCCATGCATGCTTGTCACATTTTACTTGGAAGACCATGGCAGTATGACAGGCGAGTATGGCATGATGGCTACAAGAATAGGTACTTTTTCTCCATGGGTGAGCAGAAATTCGTGTTAGCTCCATTGTCTCCACAACAAGTGTATTATGATCAGAAGCACTTGGAGAAGAGTGCTGAGGCAATGAAGCAAGAAAAGGCAGCCAAGCTGAAACAATATGGTGAGTTAGAGAGGAAGGCTAAGAGCCTTGCAAAAGGAGAGGAGAGTTCAAAAGAATATAAGAGTGAGAAGAAGGAAGAAGAAGTAGAATTGGAGGAGAAAGAAAAGAAAGAGGAAGCCGAGTGTGAGGAAAGAAAAGAGATAAAAGAAGCCTCAAAAGAAATTGTGTTAAAAGGCTCAAATGAGAAAGATGAGAGGGTTGACTATGAGAAAAAGAAGAGTTTGTTTGTACTATTGTACAAGGAAGCTTGGTTCAAATCTAACCTTTACCCTCGTCTATCTATTTTTGTTGTTGTTTCCTTGCAGGATTTTAGGGATGCTTACCCTAAGGAGTGGAAGGAACAAACTAGTGCTAGTTGCATGTTGCTTGATCCATGAGGAGAAGCTACGCGCGTCAAGCTTGATCCTCCACGCATAAAGCTTGGTATCGATTCGAGGGCGAATCGTTTTGAGGAGGGAGGGAATGATGCAAACGGAGGCAGGCTTAAAGGTTCAAGGAACGATGCACACCAAGGCAACCAAGGAAGAGGCAATGGAGACAAACATGGAGCTTTGATGTATTCCAACAAGCTCACTTTGTATTCCCACAAGCTCACTTTCCGAATCATATCCAAGATTCGTACTCACAAGAAGTTCAAGAAGAGATGGAAAATCAAGATTGGAGAGGAGCTGAAACTGAAGCCCATCAATTTGCTGTCAATTAAGGAGTAATTGACTCGAGAGCACATTGGGCCCAGTCGACATCAATCCACCTTCAGGAAGGTGTCGACATATCCATTTTATTTTTATTAATTATAGACTAGTTTTATTTTATTTTATTATTGTAAGGATTTAATTAGTGTCCAAGTTATGTGGGCTCATTTAAATCCTAGTCCATCTAGTAATAGGAGAGGAGGCGCCAAGACTTGGAGTTCAAGGAGGAGCCGGCGTTACTGTTCACCGACTTTACTGTTCACCGACTTTGAGGAGGTGTGTTCTCCTATAAATAGAACCCTTGGGGTTCATTGTTATTCAGATTATTTGAGTAATAAAAAGTTCAGTTAAACTTGAATAATCTCGGCCCAAAGAGAGGAGTCTCTTTGTTTGTTTTATCCTTTGTGCTTTGTTTCTTTGTTGTCTAGCACCGAGAGTTTAGGAGGTGGAGGGGCTTTCGCGTCCATCTGTTGCCTAACACGGATTGTTAGGAGGTGAAGAGCATCGACGCAAGAACAATGCACGATTGGTTTTGATTTGAGATCGGGACAACTTTAGAATCTAAGGTGCTTCTAGGAAAATAAAAAGTTAGGTGTATTGTCGGGTAGGTGTGTTGTCGTATCAGAATATTTGAGAAATAAAAAGTTTAGAGAAGCTTGAATATTCTCACTACAAGAGAGGAGTCTCTTTTGCTTGTTTTTATTTTAGAGATTTGCTAACAATTGCAGGTACTGATATTTGCTATTGTGATTCATATTCCTTTGTGCTTTGTTTCTTTGTTGTCTAGCATCGAGAGATTAGGAGGTGGAGGGACTATCGCGTCCATCTGTTGCCTAGCACGGATTGTTAGAAGGTGAAGAACAACGGTACATAAAGTGTGCACGATTGGTGGTGATTTGAGATCGGGACAATCTTAGATACGAAGGTGCTTCTAGGGCCGGCTAGGTGTGTTGTCGTATCAATTTTGGTAGCAGAGCTCAGGTTATCAATTCAATCAACTATCCTTTAATTTTTTTGTGTTATTTGTTTTATTTCTGCCGAATTTAAAAAAAAAAGTGCGTCGATTACTGCTCATCGTACTGTTCATCGGCAACAAATATAAAAAAAAAAGAAAGAAAAATGATTGATTTATTGATAACCAATTGTTTTGCAGGAATTCGGGTGAAAGATCCTTCCCGAATTGAATCTTAAGTTTTCTTTCAGTTTATTGTGTTGATAGCCGATTTCTTGAATTGGGTGATATTGTTTCATATTTCTCGATTGACCAAAAATCTACACATACAAATTGTTTTTCTTGTGTGTGTTTTCTGTTCATGAATTGAGTTTAACTCTTGCCTCTAGTTTTGTGAAGTTTGTCGTTTCTTGTTAGGATTTTCTTTGATTCTATTGAATACGTGGCAATTTGTTATTATCTGTGATTTGTTTCTGGATCCTAACAAATAAAAACCTAGCAAGGGACAAGAGAGTGAGTGAAACACAGGAGAGGGTGAGGTTATTTTCAGGAATATGTCGCAGTCCCCAAAAAGCCATGAATCGGAGAGCAGTCGGCAAGACGGGCAAGAGGAATCATTACAATGGAGGGCATTGAGAGATGAAGTAGTCCGTCTCAACAACAAAGTGCTCGGCAAAGCCGATGAGCTAGCCGAGTTCAGGCGTACACATCAAGACGACATGGCGGAGCTGAAGCGCTTACTTGCAGGTTTGGCCGTCCAAAGAGAGCAGTCACCGCCGCGGCAGCAGCAGCAGCCCCCTCCACGCCAACACCAGCAACAGCCCCCTCCACGCCAACACCAGCAGCAGCAGCCCCCTCCAAGGCAGCAAGACAAACCGCCGCCAAGGGGCGAGATACCAGAACGTCGGGAGCAAGCTGAACCTCAGAGGCGCTGATGCAGCAACAACCCTAGAATTCCACTAGGATCACCTCTGCAACTAATCGATCCCAAGACCTCCAATCTCCAATCAAACTAGGGTTTAGTATCCCTATTCTTCACCTCCTAAACTCAAAGAATTAGGCAACAAACAATGAGGAATACAAGGAGTTGATTAATCACCACAAGTAAACCACTTGATAAGAGAAATCAATCCTAAAAAGTAAAGCCAAGAGAATCCCTCTCTTGTTTTTGATTGAATCTCTCAATCAAGAAGAACACTAAAGGTAAGCATTTAGCTTCCTTATAATCACTCAAACTTCATGTATATTCTCATGTATAGTCTGATTTCAAACTTGGTACATGGTTGGCTTTTATAAAAGCCAAAAAGCAAAGGATTGAATTTTAAATACAAGCACTAAACAAGCACTAATCATCTTTTGTTTTCTTTAATGCACACCAACAAACCAAATGATGAAAGAGCACTCAATATGGATAGTGGGCATTTCTAGCTCCTTAGTGGATTTTCCAACCTGAAAATGAACATTAAACGCCGGCAGTGAATAGTAATTTCCGGCAGTGAATAGTGATTTCCGGCAGTGAATAGTAATTTACGAGTTGAACGGTAAAAACGGCTACTTTCGACTTGAATCCTTCAAAATGCTCACAAACTTAGAAATCTCTTTAAATTCTTCCCCAAGCTTGTTCTTGTGAACTTGATTAATCCAAGCTTGTCCAAAGTGACTCTTCTTGTGCATATTTGAGCAAGCCTTTGTGATTGCTTATTGAAGCATGAATTTGCCTTCAACTCCACCTCTTGAGCTTGGTGTACCCTTGGTAGGCGCTTGGAAGGTGAGTGCGAAGATGAAGTATGGGAAGAGGAAGAGTGGCAGCCACGTTACCAAGGCAATGGACGAGGTGGCAGAATGCCAAGAGGAAGAGGAGGCTATCAGATTCGACATTATGGAAGGAACAATGAATGGGAGCCATACAACAATGTCGATGCAAACATGAAGAACATCAAGATCAAGATACCTTCTTTTCAAGAAAGAGGAGATGCCGACGCTTACATTGTGATACGACAACACTACCAGAACAAAGCTAGATAGCACCTCCGATTCAATCGAGTCACCAAGATCAGAAATCAATTCAACCAAAAGCTTTAGTGATTCCCTCTATCACCTCAAAACACAACAAATGCGTTAAGCAACAATAGAGTAATAAACACAAGGAATCTTGTAAATGCCACAACCAATTCAATTACTTGATAAGTAAACACAATCCCTAAAATAAACAAGAAGAAATCAATTCTACTAGTAAATAACCAAGGTAATAAAAACCTCAAACTTTTATTCTCAAATCTCAATGTCTCTACAACAATGAACCCCAAGGGTTCTATTTATAGGAGAACATACCTCCTCAAAGTCATGAACAGTAACGTCGGTGAACAGTAATGTCTGTGAACAGTAACGTCGGTGAACAGTTGATACAAATGGAGGCAGGCTTAGAGGTTCGAGGAATGATGCACACCAAGGCAACCATGAAGGAAACAATGGCGACAAACATGGAGCTAATGATGCAAACCAAGGCAAGACTAATACACGCCAAGGCGACCAAGGAAGAAGCAATAGAGACAAACATGGAGCTTGGATGTATTCCAACAAGCTCACTGTGTATTCCAACAAGCTCACTTTCCGAATCATATCCAAGATTCGTACTCACAAGAAGTT
>JAKUCV010002429.1:6429-37579 GCA_028386065.3 Turnera subulata | reverse complement strand
CAAACATGGAGCTTGGATGTATTCCAACAAGCTCACTGTGTATTCCAACAAGCTCACTTTCCGAATCATATCCAAGATTCGTACTCACAAGAAGTTCAAGAAGCGATGGAAAATCAAGATTGGAGAGGAGCTGAAACTGAAGCCCAAGAATTTGCTGTCAATTAAGGAGTAATTGACTCGAGAGCACATTGGGCCCAGTCAACATCAATCCACCTTCAAGGAGGTGTCTACATATCCATTTTATTAATTATAGTTGTCAAATTAAAATCAACTAGTTTTATTTTAATTTTATTATTGTAAGGATTTAATTAGTGTCCAAGTTATGTGGGCTCAATTAAATCATAGTCCATCTAGTAATAGGAGAGGAGGTGCCAAAACTTGGAGTTCAAGGAGGAGCTGACGTTACTGTTCACCGACGTACTGTTCACCGACTTTACTATTCACCGACGTACTGTTCACCGACGTTACTGTTCACGGAAGTTACTGTTCACCGACATTACTGTTCACCGATTTTGAGGAGGTGTGTTCTTCTATAAATAGAGACCTAGGGGTTCACTGTTAGACAGATTATTTGAGTAATAAAAAGTTCAGTTAAACTTGAATAATCTCGGCCCAAAGAGAGGAGTCTCTTTGTTTGTTTTATCCTTTGTGCTTTGTTTCTTTGTTGTCTAGCACCGAGAGTTTAGGAGGTGGAGGGGCTTTCGCGTCCATCTGTTGCCTAACACGGACTGTTAGGAGGTGAAGAGCATCAGCGCAAGAACAGTGCACGATTGGTTGTGATTTGAGATCGGGACAACTTTAGATACGAAGGTGCTTCTAGGACCGGCTAGGTGTGTTGTCGTATGAACAGTAATGTCGGCTCCTCCTTGAACTCCAAGTCTTGGCGCCGCCTCTCTTATTACTAGATGGACTAGGATTTAATTGAGCCCACATAACTTGGACACTAGTTAATCTTTACAATAATAAAATAAAATAAAACTAGTCTGTAATTATAAATAAAATGGATATGTCGACACCTTCTTGAAGGTGGATTGATGTCGACTGGGCCCAATGTGCTCTCGAGTCAATTACTCCTTAATTGACAGCAAATTGATGGGCTTCAGTTTCAGCTCCTCTCCAATCTTGATTTTCCATCTCTTCTTGAACTTCTTATGATAACGAATCTTGGATATGATTCGGAAAGTGAGCTTGTAATGATAAACTTTGAGCTTGTTAGAATACATCCAAGTTCCTTGCTTGTCGCCACTGTCGTTTCCAACGTAACCTTTGCGTGCATCATTCTTCAATTGTCTAAGCTTGCCTCTATTTGCATCATTCCCTCCCTCCTCAAAGCGATTCGCCCTCGAATCGGTACCTACAAAATCAATTGTAGGAAATTCAGCAATATCAAAAGTAGCATGAACACAATACTCACCTTGCGAACCTAGCATTATGCGCGAAGGATCAAGCTTAACACGCTTTGCTTCTCCTCCCGAATCAAGCAACATAATTCTAGAATTCTTTTGTTCCTTCCTAATGAATAACTCAAAAGTATGCACAACAAGTAATTTATGTAGATGATAATCAATAAAATAAGCATTTAAATTACTCTTCACATTATCCAATTTGCGCATTAAAATCATAGAAAAGGAACTTAAAACCTGATGCTCCCTTTTGATTGTAATCGGCACCCCATTTATAGATCCATCTTCTCCTTGGGCCGGTAATCCTTTAGGATAAGCATCCTTAAGAACCTGCAAAAAAATCACCTTACAACTAGGCAAGTCGGGGTTAAGGTCAGCCTGATTAAAATAAGCACCCTTGAATAAGAGTACTAACACTCTCCTCTTTTCACAAGCTACCCTCAACTCTTTCATAGATGCATAGAAATTTTGTTTCTTCCTTCCCTCTTTTTTTCTCTCTTTGGTGTCAACAACACCCTCTCCTTTTTCTCTCTCTTTTTCTTTCTTTTCCTCTCCTTTTGCATGACTCTCAGTCATCCTCTCGTCCTCACCATTGGTAGTGGCGGCATCCTTCTCCCTTTGCCATTCCTTCATGCTTTTCTTTAGGAACACTTGATCCTCAAACACTTCCTTTGGAGGCAATGGTGCAAGTGATACTCTCCTTTCTCCCATGGTAAAAGAATACATGTTCTTAAACCCAGCATGCACTACGCGCCTATCATACTGCCATGGCCTCCCAAGCAAGATATGACTTGCCTGCATTGGAACAACATCACACAAAACAGTATCATAGTATCGGCCAATGGAGAAAGAAAGATAAACCTGCTTGTTTACTTGAATTTCTCCCATGTCATTAAGCCATTGTAGCTTATATGGTCGTGGATTCTTTTGCCATTCCAACCCCATCTTCTCCACAAGCATAGTGCTCACAACGTTGGTGCAGCTCCCACCATCAATGATTACACTACAAGCTTTGTCATTCACAAGGCATCTTGTATAGAAAATATTTTCTCTTTGCTCATTCCCTTCTTCCTTAACTTGAGCACTAAGAACTCGCCTTGTAACATTCAACCTTCGTGGAATCTCCTCAAGATCAGCTACATACTCGGGAACATTCTCCAACTCGGGCATATTTTGTAGTGCAGGGTCGGCTTCTTCCTCTTCATCATCAGGAAAGAACTCGCCACCTCGAGCAATTATCACCCTTTTGTTTGGATATTGAGATGCAATATGTCCAAGTCCCAAGCACTTGAAGCACTTGATTTTCCACGTAGGTGTAGCATTCGGCTTGTTTGGCGTAGTAGAGGGTGCCTTGAATTCGGCAACCTTAGCTTTCGCCTCCTTTGGCTTCTCTTGTTGCTTCCCATCTCTCGCAGACCATCTTGAATTCCAATTGGATGAAGAAGGAGCAGAATAAGAACTCCTCGGTGTGTATTGTTTCAATTGCTTCTCTTTCTTGATGGCCGTTGCCACCATCTCCTCCATGTCTAAGCAATTTTGCAAGTCAACAAGATGAGCCACTTCTTTATTCATCCCAGCAAGGAATCTCGCCATCGTGGTCTCCCTATCTTCATCAAGATTTGCTTGGATCATGAGCTTCTCCATCTCTTTGTAGTACTCATCAATGCTTCTAGTTCCTTGGCGCAATGCTTCTAGTTCCTTGGCGCAATGCTTGAAGTCTCTGATGAAGCTCCCTATAGATGGATCGGGGAACAAATCGCTTCCTTAGGATCCTCTTCAATTCCGTCCAATTATCAATCGGACCCTCCCTAAGTCGCAACCTGTCACCTTCAAATTTTTCCCACCAAACTGAAGCATAGTCAGTAAATTCAACCACAGGTAATTGTACCTTCTTTGCTTCAGAATAGTTGTGGCATGAAAAGATGCGCTCCACCCACTCAAGATAGGTTTCCGGATCATCCTTTCCTTGGAAGGAAGGGATTTTAAACTTGATGCCCCTGAGATCATTCTCTCCACGATCTCGTCGGTCATCTCTTTCTTGTCTCCCATATCTACCATACCCTCGGTCCTCTTCGTCAACTTCTTCATAGATTTGACCTCTTCTTGGTGGTGGTAGATGCACTCCTCCTCCCCTAGGCGGTGGAAGGGGTTGTCGCACTCTAGCAGCAGGGCGATTAGCTTCCTCAACATCATCTCCAATAACCCAGGGCTCCTCCCTAGCTGGTTGATTGCGTGGGGGTTGATTAACAGCTGATTCATCCCCTTGTTGCACCACCCTTGCGGCAGAGAGCTCTTGAATGGTTTGTGCTTGCCGATCCATTTTAGCATTCACCTCAGCAAGTTGCTGAAATAATCTTTCTATGGTCTCCATGGTTACAGGCGTCCCCTCACCAGTATTACTCCCTCCAGACATGATGTGATACCTGTAAGAAATTGATTAGTAATAAAAGCTCCTCACGTGTATCCCTCGTGTTTGTCTCTCGTGGCAATTGATGGAACACTTGCCTTTTACCTCTCCTGAAGTCTCACTTTGTTTATTCTTTGAGACTAGTAAATCTTATCAAATAATAAACAACCTGCAACACTTCAAGAAAGAGTCAAAGAATTCCTAATCAAGAAGAAAGACAATGCGATTCTAGAGGCAAGTTAACTCCTGAAAGAAAAGATAGTCACACACAAGAACAAGATAATGTATGTGAAGAATACTGTAGTAATTGAACAACAAGACACAAAGATTGCTCAATTAGACAAGCTGAAATAAAAGAACACAACTGATACGGCAGGAACCCTAGAATCAGCACTAGAATTCCTACTGAATCAGATTGTGGTCCCGACCTTAATCTCAATCAAACTAAGTAATTTTCCACCCCTTATTCCTTCTCAAATCGGTATGAACAGAAATAAGAAAGCTTGAAATCACCAAAAATGTCGTCACCGGACTTGGGATTAGTCGTTCTCTTGTCTTTGTTGTTGTTCCTTAATCTTGTGCGGTGTCTAAACTAATTTGGACTATTCATTAGATTTAGGAATTTTATTTGGTTCACTTAGTCGTGTGATACCAAACAGGTTCTCGTAGTCGTGAGTACCTAAAACAAACTTAGTGAGTTTGTCTTAAGAAACTCTCAAAGAGTAACCATTTTTTTATTAAAATTCGTCATCCTTCTAATTCTGAAAGTAAAGAAAGTATTTATACTAATCCTAGGTCGTCACCTAATAGGGCCAAGTCAGCCAAACCGTATTCCAAACCCTAAAGTGATCGAAACCCTAACCCTAATTGGACTAGGTTTTAATTGAGCCCACATAACTTGGACACTAATTAAAACCTTACAATAAAAACCAATTAACTGAACTAAAGCCCACAAATAATAACCCAAATATAGTCCAAGACGAAATTGCAAACCCAACAAATAATAAAACCCAACTAAAAACACTTTAGCCCAAATAATAAAAACTAAACCGAATTTCCGGACAGAATCTATCCGTCGACTTCAAGCGCATTTTAATAAAGGAAAACGGCCGATTCAGCTTCTGGGCTCAACATAAAATTTGTAGATCTTTGTCTTATCTTTCAAGAGAGTCTAAGATAGCAGCAATCCCAGTTGTAGAGCTCGAGATATGAATTTATTCCCGATACTGCACGGTCCAGGAATTTCTGCACGCGTTCTTCGCGTCCTTCGCTTTGATGTCCAACTCTTCTTGAAATTCTTGTGAGAACGATGCTCCTCTTTGATGCCTCTGAAGATAATCTTTCCATATCCAAGATTTTCTAGGTAATTTGCATCATTCCCTCTCTCCTCAAAGCGATTCGTCCTCGAATCGATGCCTACGAAATCAATAGGAGGAATTTCAGTAATATCGAATATAGCATGAACATTATACTCACCTTGTGAATCAAAGGTGATGTGCAGAGGATCAAGCTTGTCATGCCTAGCTTCTCCTCCCGGATCAAGCAACAAGTGATTAGCACTCTTTTGTTCATCCCTAAAGATTAACTTCAAAGCATGCATAACAAGTAATGTGTATGGATGATAATCAATGAAACAAGCATCTAAATTACTCATCACGATGTCCAATTTAGGCTTTGTAATCATAGAAAAGGAACTTAAAACCTGATGCTCCTTTGTGATTGTAATCGGCGCCCCATGTATAGATCCTTCTTTCCCTTGGGCCGGCAATCCTTTAGGACAAGTGATGCAAGTCACATAGGCGAATTTCGAAACTTGAAGAATGATGCACGCCAAGGCGACCAAAGCTAGATAGCACCTCCGATTCAATCGAGTCACCAAGATCAGAAATCAATTCAACCAAAAGCTTTAGTGATTACCTCTATCACCTCAAAACACAACCAAGGCGTTAAGCAACAATAGAGTAATAAACACAAGGAATCTTGTAAACGCCACAAGCAATTCAATTACTTGATAAGTAAACACAGTCCCTAAAATAAACAAGAGAGAAATCCATCTAACTTGCAAAACGAGGTTTAAGAGAACCTCTAACTTTATTAGCAAAATAGCTATCAATAAACAATATTCTTCATCCCTAAAAAATATGAACCCAAGGGTCTTATTTATACTAGTCTAATACTAAACCCTAATGGACTTGGAGTTGTAACTAAAATAATAAAACAAATAAAACGACTTTATGTTACTATTCACGCGGGTACAATTCACGTGAACAGTAACCCTAACTCCAAAGTGGATTGGATTTGTAATTCCAATTCCCTAATGGACTAGGCTTTATAAATAAAAACAAACCCAACTTAAATAACTAAAGCCTAACAATTAATGGCCCAAATAATAAATAACACCAAGCGGAAATTATAATCCATAAATAATAAAATTCGTCTAAACTAAAATAATAATAATAATTGATGTCGACGTGGGCCCCAATTTCTCCAGCTAGATTGTCATCGTGGGCTCCACTCTTCTCCAAGCTTATTCTCCATCTCTTCTTGAATTTCTTGTGAGAACGAATCTTGGACACGATTTTAAAAGTGAGCTTGTGACGATGAACTTTGAACTTGTTGGAACACATCCAAACTCCATGCCTGACACCATTGCATCCTTCATGGTCTCCTTGGCGTGCATCATTCTTCAAGTTTCCAAATTCGCCTATGTGACTTGCATCAACAAGCATCCCTAGAAACCTGCAAAAGAAACACATCACATCTAGAAAGACAAGGGTTAAGGTTAGCTTTAAACCAAGCTTCCTTGTACAAAAGTACAAGCAAACTCTTTTTCCTATCATATTCAACCCTTACTTCTCTCTCATTTGAGCCCTTTAACACAATTTCTTTTGAGACTTCTTTTAATTCTTTTCTTCTCTCACTCTCGGCATTCTCTTCCTTTTCTTTCTCCTCAAATCTTTCTTTTGAGCTCTCCTCTCCTTTTGCAAGTCTCTCAGCCTTCCTCTCTAGCTCTCCTTTTGCAAGGCTCTCAGCCTCCCTCTCTAACTCTCCTTTTGCAAGGTTCTCAACCTTCCTCTCTAACTCTCCTTTTGCAAGGTTCTCAACCTTCCTCTCTTCCTCATGCTTGTCTTGAGCTTCGGCCAGCTCAGCTCGCCATGCTGCCACTCTTTCTCTAATATGCAATTGATCTTCATTGACTTCTGGTGGAGACAATGGCCGAAGGAAAAACTTCTGATGGGGGTACATATTACTCATGGATGAGAATAGAGAGAGTCCTCGGTGAGAGGAAAGTTTAACGGTCCCAGATGGCTCGTGATCTACCAAGAGTTGGTATCCGTGTTGTAGTGTATTGTGAACCAGCCTTATGGAGGGTTACCTTTTTCTTTGTTCCTGAACAAATCATACCTTGATCTCTCTCATGGCATTCTTCCCTCTAAGTTGATAGGGTCTTGGATGCATCATACACTCCAATCCTAGCGTGTCCACCATATATGTACTCACCAAGTTGGTATATCTTCCCGCATCAACTTTCAGGCTACAACCTTTGTCCTTCACACAACATCTAGTATAGAAAATAACTTTTTGAGCTTCGGGCATCTTATGAAGTTTGAGTGTATTGCGTCTATCGAACTCTTCTTCATCATAGTATCTGCTGCAACGGTATCTCGAATGTTCCATGATGTTATCCTGCAAGAAAGCATTAGTAGAAAATAATTCCTCACGTGTTTACACTCTTGGCAATTGTTGTAATCACTCAGCCTTTTACCTCTCCTGATTCAACTTTAGTTTATTAGTCAGGATTCAGATAAACAAATCAAACCAACGAAATCAGTGAAGTAATTCTAAGGAATGAAAGGAAACCCTAATAGAAAAGAAAGAAAAGCTAGCAAAACTAGAAGCAAATCAGATTTCAAGAAGAAAAGAAAATAACACACATAGAACAAGAATTGTATGTGTTTGATTTTTAGCACAAGTTGAGCAATTCTGAAACAAAAACCACTCAACACAATGAAAAGCACAAATCGGCAAATATAAGAATGAAAATGAACAGAAAATCTCAACTTCTTCCTGCAAGAAAATCGACAACTCCAACCTCCAAAACAATACTTCCAACACTTCCAATCAATCCGAACCAGCCAATTCAATAACCAATTGACCAAGACAATTCGGCCCTATTCGAATTCTGCAACAAGTTTTCCCAAATTTGCAATTCCAATCAGCAAGAACAAACAAATCCAAGAAACCCTAATTTTCAGAAACCCTAATTCAACCAAGTCGACTTGCTCTTCTCTCTCTCTCTCTCTTTTTTTTTTTAATAATTGATGCCGACAGTACACACTCTCACAGAAACTTTTTTTTTTGTTTTTTTTCTGTTGTGAACAGTAACTCCGATGAACAGTGACAGTGGACAGTAACGGTGAACAGTGTCGGTGAACAGTACTGTGGACACTAATTCGACACTTTTTTAAAAAAAATTGACAGAATTTGACTAGGGTAAAATTCGTCATCCTCCTAATTCTGAAAGAAAAAAAAAGTATTTATACTAATCCTAGGTCGTCAACTAATGGGGCCAAGTCAGCCAAACCCTATTCCAAACCCTAAAGTGATCGAAACCCTAACCCTAATTGGATTAGGTTTTAATTGAGCCCACATAACTTGGACACTAATTAAAACCTTACAATAAAAACCAATTAACTGAACTAAAGCCCACAAATAATAACCCAAATATAGTCCAAGACGAAATTACAAACCCAACAAATAATAAAACCCAACTAAAAACACTTTAGCCCAAATAATAAAAACTAAACCGAATTTCCGAACAGAATCTGTCCGTCGACTTCAAGCGCATTTTAATAAAGGAAAACGGCCGATTCAGCTTCTTGGCTCAACCTCAAATTTGTAGATCTTTGTCTTGTCTTTTCAGAGAGTCCAAAATCGCAGCAATCTGAGTTGTAGAGCTCGAGATATGAATTTATTCCCGATACTGCACGGTCCAGGAATTTCTGCACGCGTTCTTCGCATCCTTCGCTTTGATGTCCAACTCTTCTTGAAATTCTTGTGAGAACGATGCTCCTCTTTGATGCCTCTGAAGATAAGCTTGCCATATCCAAGATTGTCTAGGTAATTTGCATCAACAACAAATAAGCAGAATCAAAGAAAGTGACCCAACTAGATACCCTAACAACACGCGGAAAGTATCCCAATCAAGCAAATTCCTGCAATTCAAAACAACACTTGCCGAATTCCTTCAGTCTCCAAGTCGATTTCACCTTTTTTTTTAACTAATTGCTGCCACCAAATCAATTCCAACAATCAACAGAATAACAACCAACCAAAAAATTCCAATACTCCACCAAATCGAATACACACACAATCGCAGCAACTTCTTCTTCTTTCTTTTTTTTTTTATTATACTAACTGAAATCGACTACTACCACAATAAAAGAAAAGAAATCGAATTTTTTTTTTTAAATAAATTTCGGCAACACAAGGAACACAAAGAACAGAAAACTAATTGGCAGAATAGTAAAGGGATACGTAGTTGAAATTGATACCTAGGCTCCGCTACCAAGATGATACGGCAATACTACCAGAACAAAGCTAGATAGCACCTCCGATTCAACCGAGTCACCAAGATCAGAAATCAATTCAACCAAAAGCTTTAGTGATTACCTCTATCACCTCAAAACACAACTAAGGCGTTAAGCAACAATAGAGTAATAAACACAAGGAATCTTGTAAACGCCACAAATAATTCAATTACTTGATAAGTAAACACAATCCCTAAAATAAACAAGAAGAAATCAATTCTACTTGTAAATAACCAAGGTAATAAAAAACTCAAACTTTTATTCTCAAATCTCAATGTCTCTATAACAATGAACCCCAAGGGTTCTATTTATAGGAGAACACACCTCCTCAAAGTCGGTGAACAGTAACATCGGTGAACAGTAATGTCGGTGAACAGTAACGTCGGTGAACAGTAACGTCAGCTCCTCCTTGAACTCCAAGTCTTGGCGCCGCCTCTCTTATTACTAGATGGACTAGGATTTAATTGAGCCCACATAACTTGGACACTAGTTAAATCCTTACAATAATAAAATAAAATAAAACTAGTCTATAATTATAAATAGAATGGATATGTCGACACCTTCCTAAAGGTGGATTGATGTCGATTGGGCCCAATGTGCTCTCGAGTCAATTACTCCGTAATTGACAGCAAATTGATGGGCTTCAGTTTCAGCTCCTCTCCAATCTTGATTTTCCATCTCTTCTTGAAGTTCTTGTGATAACGAATCTTGGATGTGATTCAGAAAGTGAGCTTGTAATGATGAACTTTGAGCTTGTTAGAATACATCCAATTTCCTTGCTTGTCGCCACTGTCGTTTCCAACGTAACCTTTGCGTGCATCATTCTTCAATTGTCTAAGCTTGCCTCTATTTGCATCACATTGAATGGGAGCAAAGAGTTGATATCGTTTTCATTTGTTATCACTTTTCCGAGGAAAGGAAGATTATTCTAGCTACTCTTGAATTTACTGATTATGCTCTTAAATGGTGGAACAAGTTTTTGTTGGACAGGCGTCGTGCAGGACAAGGACCCCCTCAAACATGGGCTGAATTGAAAGGCATCAAGAGGAGAAGATATGTACCGAGCTACTACTATACAGATTTGCACCAGAAGCTGCAAACTTTGAGGCAAGGTACACGGAGCATTGATGAGTATTATAAGGAGATGGAAGCACTGATGCTACAGGCGAATATAGAGGAGGAGCCTCAAGCCACCATAGCACGATTCCTTGCTGGAATGAACCGAGAGATTGCTAATGTCATGGAGCAACAACATAATTTAGACATTGGAGAGGTTGTCGAGAGTGCAATCAAGGTGGAAAGGCAGCTGAAGGTATATAATAACAGTAGAGGTTTTCGGGGTCCTTACATCACATCCAGTTCTTCCAATTGGAATCAACGAAAGTACACCCGCGAAGAGAAGCCAAGAGAGGAAAAGACAAGACTGGCCGACTACAAGCCAATCCTAAAGGCAAGCCAGTCGACTTCTTCCTCCACAACTAAGCATCGGGATGTGAAGTGTTTCAAGTGTGCGGGTATTGGGCACATTGCTTCCCAGTGTCCAAACAAGAAGGTGATCTATGTTCGGGAAGGAGAGCTATACTCGGATGATGAGGAGGACAACTCATGTGCTAGCATGCCCGAGTTAGAGGATGTTCCTGTAGAAGATCGATATGTGCTAGAGGTGCCAGCATCTAATCCTTTGTTTCTTGTGACCAGGCGAGTACTCAGTGCACAACTAAAAAAGGATGAGACGAAGCAGAGGGAGAATTTCTTCCACACTAGATGCCATGTCGATGGTAAAGCATCAGTGCCATCATCAACAGTGGGAGTTGCGCGAATGTAGCCAGCACCTTGATGGTGGAGAAGTTGGGATTAGCGATGTCAAAGTATCCCCACCCATATAAACTGCAGTGGTTGAATAACATGGGTGAGATCAAGGTGACAAAACAGGTTCTTGTTGCAATAACCATTGGTAATTATACTGACAAGATATTGTGTGATGTTATTCCTATGCATGCTTGTCACATTTTACTTGGTAGACCATGGCAGTATGACAGGCGTGTATGGCATGATGGCTACAAGAATCGGGACTCCTTCTCCATGGGAGAGCAGAAATTTGTGTTAGCTCCATTGTCTCCACAACAAGTGTACTCTGATCAGAAGCACTTAGAAAAGAGTGCTGAGGCAATGAGGCAAGAAAAGGCAGCCAAGCTGCACCTCAATGGTGAGCACGAGAGGATAGCCGAGGGCTATGCAAAAGGAGAGGGTGTGCAAAAGGTTGAGAACCTTGAAAAAGGAGAGCTGAAATAAAAAGAGAAACAAAGGAGTGAAGTCGACACTGAGGGAGAGAAAAGGAGAGCCAATGTCGACTTGGAGAGAAAAAAAGAGGGAAAACAGAAACAGAACTTCTATGCAAATGTGAGGGATTTTAGAGTAGCGTGTGCGGGAAGGAAGGATATTTTGGTGCTCTTGTACAAGGGCGCTTATTTTTCTGACACTGATCTTAATCCCGATATTCCTAGCTCTGTTGTTTCTATTTTGCAAGATTTTCGGGATATGTTTCCAGAGGAACTACCAAAAGAATTGCCGCCTATTCGGGGCATAGAACACCAAATTGACTTTGTTCCTGGAGCACAAATCCCAAATCGGCCAGCTTATAGGGCCAACCCTGAGGAGACCAAGGAGATTCAAAAGCAAGTTGACGAGTTGCTTGCCAAGGGGTTGGTGCGAGAGAGTTTGAGTCCATGTGCAGTACCAGTGATTCTAGTGCCAAAGAAGGATGACACGTGGCGTATGTGTGTTGATTGTCTCGCAATCAACAAAATAACAGTTAAGTATCGCCATCCTATCCCTCGACTTGATGATATGCTTGATGAATTACATGGTGCATGCATTTTCACAAAGATTGATCTCATGAGTGGTTACCATCAAATTCACATGAAGGTAGGTGATGAGTGGAAAACTGCATTCAAAACTAAATATGAATTGTATGAATGGTTAGTAATGCCATTTGGTTTGACTAATGCTCCTAGTACATTTATGCGATTGATGAATCATGTATTGAGAGCCTTCATAGGAAAATTCGTGGTTGTGCACTTTGATGACATACTTATCTATAGCAGTAATGAACATGAGCATATTGAACACCTTAGATTAGTATTGGAGGCTCTTAGGGCTGAAAAACTATTTGCTAAGTTAAAGAAGTGTACATTCTACATGGATAGCGTTGTTTTCCTTGGTTATGTTGTATGTTCCAGGGGAATTAAAGTCGACCAAGAGAAGGTACAAGCCATAAGGGAGTGGCCGACTCCTACAACAGTCTCACAGGTAAGGTCTTTTCATGGGCTTGCTAGTTTTTACAGGCGGTTTGTGAAAGATTTTAGCACAATTGCTGCACCTTTGAATGAGATTGTTAAGAAAGAAATTGGGTTTAAATGGGGACAGGAGCAAGAGGATGCATTTAATACTTTGAAGGATAAATTATGTACTGCTCCTATTCTTAAATTGCCTGATTTTAAATCAACCTTTGAGGTTGAATATGATGCCTCTGGTGTAGGCATAGGTGCTGTTCTTTTGCAGGAAAGGAGGCCAATCGCTTATTTCAGCGAAAAGTTGAAGGGTGCACAGCTGAACTATTCGACATATGACAAAGAGCTGTATACACTTGTGCGGGCGTTGCAAACGTGGCAGCATTACCTATAGACCAAGGAGTTTGTGATCCACGCCGATCATGAAAGTTTGAAGCATCTAAGGGGCCAAGGTAAACTGAACAAGAGACATGCTAAATGGCTCGAGTTCATTGAGACATTTCCCTATGTGGTGAAATACAAGCAAGGTAAGGATAATGTCATAGCCGATGCATTATCACGAAGGCATGCTCTTATTACTTCTCTTAGTTTGAAATTGTCGGGATTTGAGCATATTAAGGATTTGTACAAATCGGATCATGATTTTGCTTCTATTTATGATGCTTGTGAACATGCTGGGTTTGGTAAGTTTTACATTGATGAAGGATATCTGTTTAAGGAATGTAGACTTTGCATTCCAGCTTGTTCAATGAGAGAATTGCTTGTTAGGGAGTCTCATAATGGAGGCTTAATGGGACATTTTGGTGTTGCTAAAACACTTGACATCTTGCATGTGTAAGTAACCGGACATGCAAACTTGACAATCAAAACATGCAGCGGAAAGACCCGGTACTCATGGAGGATCCAAGTGAAGCTAACCAAACCGAGTAACAATTTTTCGTACCTTGCTTGGTTGAGGTCTTTCACCCAACTGTAGTGTAGAATCAGCAAGAACCCGACAAGAAATCTGGCTCCTCTACGGTATCCACACGAACCATTGATGACTGCTAGCAACTGTCTCACGATCACTAACCCGAGCACTCCCGAACCGCAGTGCTAGCTGCAGAATTTTCGAGAGCTAGAGACTAGAAAGTGTTTGATGTGTTTTTCTCAAGTGTGAAGAGTGTGTAAAGCCTTGCTTTGTCTAAAATCTGATCAAACCTTCACCCTATTTATACACACTTGAAATGCATAGTTTATTAAGTCATTGGCCAACATAATCATGTCTTATCCTTCATGATTATGTTTCCACTTTGACTTAATGCTCCACTAAGCATTAATTATATATATCATCATATATAGGATTACACATCATATGGCACTAAATTTGGTTCAATAATTCTGATAATTAGTGAACCAAATCAGCCCAAAACGACCCGGTCCAACTATGGTTCAACCATGGTCTAACCACTAGCTCAATACCCTAGTCCAACCAACTGGTCGAACCACGGTCCAACCGTGGTTCCACCACCAGCTCGAATCAACAGTTCTAAGTGTGTGTGTAGGCACTTGTAACGTTTGGCAATAATTGTAAAATCTCATTTTACAATTATAAACAATGAGCGGTGTCTAGCAACACATCATTGCTACCCAAACGACAAGATCAGTACTGATTCATTATGCCTCAGAAACATGTCATCGTCCTTTCGTCCCATTATCAAGATTAAACATGAGACATGGAATACGTCAATCTCGTATGAGTTTATTCTAAGTTTCTTGATCCCCGAGTTAACTGTGTAAAACGGATACTAATGATATCACCATATCACATAATCCGAGCATGGCCATGCATTTACAGTTCAACTCTATCAAGAGGCCCAACTGATAATATACCCGTTATATGGGTTGGACGAATTCCATCTTGATCATACAAAACCCACTACACATTATATCATATACCCAATGATTACACTAAGGTCTACTCAGTTACGAATAGCCAAGAGTAATATCAAAGTATATGACTCACATGTTGGGAACCTTTATGATCTCAGGTCTAAGGACAATACATATAAGAACCACTAATGACAATCATATAACATTCCATGTAGTGTTCTTATGTTGGGTCGGTCCAGTCCACAAGTTCTCTAACTTGTACCCGTATGTAGAATTCATATCTCATATAATTCTCATCATACGTTAGTCTTAATTTATTATTACAACCCATCCATAATAATAATCGACTAGGGACATTTAAGAATATAAAATATTCTAGGGTTATAAATATGTACAAGCGTTTATCTCATAAACATATTTATTGGAATAACCTTAATGTATTTACATGACTATGTACAATCATCCAATGATTGGCTTTTGGGCATATTACACTAACAACATGAGCATTTTTATTGGCCATATATGAAGAAAGATGTTGACCGTGTTTGTGCAGGTTGTGTTCCATGTAGGCAGGTAAAATCGAAAGTGCAACCTCATGGGTTGTACACGCCACTGCCTGTTCCGAATAGCCCTTGGACTGATTTGTCTATGAATTTTGTTATTGGGTTACCTCGGACCAAGCGGGGACATGATAGTGTATTTGTTGTTGTTGACAGGTTTAGCAAAATGGCACATTTTATTGCTTGTCATAAAACAGATGATGCATCTCATGTTGCTGACTTATTCTTTAGGCATGTTGTGCGATTGCATGGCCTACCTAAAACCATTGTTTCAGACAGGGATTCTAAGTTCCTCAGTCACTTCTGGCGCATGTTATGGGGTAAGTTGGGGACCAAGTTGTTGTTCTCGGCGACTTGTCATCCTCAAATGGATGGACAGACTAAAGTGGTTTGTTGTGGGTAAAAATTTAAAAACTTGGGGAGAATGTTTGCCATTGGTCGAGTTTGCTTATAATAGGAGCATACATTCTTCTACGGGTTATTCACCATTTGAAATCGTTTATGGATATAACCCACTAACCCCTTTGGATTTGTTGCCTTTACCTGTTAATGAGCTTGTGATGCAAACCAAGGCAAGACTATTGAACGCCAAGGCAACCAAGGAAGAAGCACTGGAGACAAACATGGAGCTTGGATGTATTCCAACAAGCTTACTTTCCGAATCATATCCAAGATTCATACTCACAAGAAGTTCAAGAAGAGATGGAAAATCAAGATTGGAGAGGAGCTGAAACTGAAGCCCATCAATTTGCTGTCAATTAAGGAGTAGTTGACTCAAGAGCACATTCGGGCCCATTCGACATCAATCCACCTTCAAAGAGGTGTGGACATATCCATTTTATTTTTATTAATTATAGTTGTCAAATTAAAATCGACTAGTTTTATTTTATTTTATTATTGTAAGGATTTAATTAGTGTCCAAGTTATGTGGGCTCAATTAAATCCTAGTCCATCTAGTAATAGGAGAGGAGGAGCCAAGACTTGGAGTTCAAGGAGGAGCTGACGGTACTGTTCACCGACGTTACTGTTCACGGATGTTACTGCTCACCGACGTTACTGTTCACCGACTTTGAGGAGGTGTGTTCTCCTATAAATAGAACCCTTGGGGTTCTTTGTTATTCAGATTATTTGAGTAATAAAAAGTTCAGTTAAACTTGAATAATCTCGGCCCAAAGAGAGGAGTCTCTTTGTTTGTTTTATCCTTTGTGCTTTGTTTCTTTGTTGTCTAGCACCGAGAGTTTAGGAGGTGGAGGGGCTTTCATGTCCATCTGTTGCCCAACACGGATTGTTAGGAGGTGAAGAGCATCGGCGCAAGAACAGTGCACGATTGGTTGTGATTTGAGATCGGGACAACTTTAGATACGAAGGTGCTTCTAGGTCCGGCTAGGTGTGTTGTCGTATCAATTTTGGTAGCGGAGCTCAGGTTATCAAATCAATCAACTATCCTTTTATTTTTCTGTTGATTATTATTTTGCCGCAATTATTTTTTTTTAAAAAAAAAAAAGAAGAAGAAATCGATTGATTATATTTGATAGCCAAATTGTTTGCAAGAGAGGTTGAAGTTATTACAATGGAGTTGTTGCAATGGAGGGCCTTGAGTGATGGGCTGGTTCGAATCAACAACCGGTTGCTCGACGAAGATGAAAAATTTGCAGAGCTCCGACGCGAAGCTAGAAACAACATGGAGGAGCTTAAACGCTTAATTGGGGGCGTGACCGAGCAGAGAGGGCAGCGACCGCTGCCACAGCAGCAACAGCAGCCTCCTCCATGCCAACAGCCCTCACCACCATTAGCGAAGGAACCAGTGCGCTGAGCTGAGCCACAGCAGAGGGACGAGATACCAGACCCTTGGGAACAAGCCGATCATCGGAGACGTTTGGAAGACGAGATCGAACATGAAGCTCAGGAAGAAGAAGATGCACCAGTGGAAGATCGATATGTGCAAGAGGCGCCTGCATCCGACCAACTACTTCTAGTGACCAAGCGAGCTCTTAGTGCACAATTGGAAGAAGATGAGACCGAGCAGAGGGAGAACATCTTCCACACCAGATGCCATGTCGATAGAAAAGCATGCAGTGTGATCATCGATAGTGGAAATTGTGCGAATGTAACTAGTGCCTTGATGGTTGAGAAATTGAAATTAGCAGTGTCGAGACATGATGTGTTTCTTTTGCAGGATGATTCTTGTCCTAAAGGATTGCCACTCCTAGGCGAAGATGGATCTATATATGGGGGCGCCGATTACAATCAAAAGGGAGCATTAGGTTTTAAGTTCCTTTTCTATGCCTTTAATGTCTAAATTGGAGAACATGATGAGTATCGATTCGAGGACGAATCGCATTGAGGAGAGAGGAAATGATGCAAACCAAGGAAAGACTAATGCATGCCAAGGCGACCAAGGAAGAAGCAATGGAGACAAACATGGAGCTTGGATGTATTCCAACAAGCTCCCTTTCCGAATCGTATCCAAGATTCGTACTCACAAGAAGTTCGAAAAGAGATGGAAAATCAAGATCGGAGAGGAGCTAAAACTGAAGCCCATCAATTTGTTGTCAATTAAGGAGTAGTTGACTCAAGAGCACATTCGGGCCCATTCAACATCAATCCACCTTCAAGGAGGTGTCGACATATCCATTTTATTTTTATTAATTATAGTTGTCAAATTAAAAATGACTAGTTTTATTTTATTTTATTATTGTAAGGACTTAATTAGTGTCCAAGTTATGTGGGCTCAATTAAATCCTAGTCCATCTAGTAATAGGAGAGGAGGCGCCAAAACTTGGAGTTCATGGAGGAGCTGACGGTACTGTTCACCGATGTTACTGTTCACCGACTTTGAGGAGGTGTGTTCTCCTATAAATAGAACCCTTGGGGTTCATTGTTATTCAGATTATTTGAGTAATAAAAAGTTCAGTTAAACTTGAATAATCTCGGCCCAAAGAGAGGAGTCTCTTTGTTTGTTTTATCCTTTGTGCTTTGTTTCTTTGTTGTCTAGCACTGAGAGTTTAGGAGGTGGAGGGGCTTTCGCGTCCATCTGTTGCCTAACATGGATTGTTAGGAGGTGAAGAGCATCGGCGCAAGAATAGTGCACGATTGGTTGTGATTTGAGATCGGGACAACTTTAGATATGAAGGTGCTTCTAGGTCCGGCTAGGTGTGTTGTCGTATCAGCTTGTGAGTGTAGATGGGCAGCAAAAAGCAAAGTTGGTGCAGTCTATTCATGAGAAAGCTCGACAGCATATTGAGATAAAGAACAGGAAGTATGCTCAAAGAGCTAATCAAGGGTGCAAACTTGTACGGTTTGAGCATGGCGATTGGGTTTGGGGACACTTTCGGAAGGAGAGGTTTCCTAAGCAAAGGAAATCTAAGCTGGATCCACGTGGAGATGGACCGTTTCAAGTTCTTGAACGCATTGGCGACAATGCTCACAAGATTGATCTGCCAGGTGAGTATGGTGTTAGCGCTACATTCAATGTTTCTGGTCTTCCTCCCTTTGACAATGCAGGTACAAATTCGAGGGCGAATCCTTTTCAGCAGGGGGAATGATGTGGACATGGCAGTGGACACTCAAGGAGCCGCAGGCGAGTTGGTGTTGCCCACAGGTCCAATTACACGAGCTCGATCCAAGAAGATAAATGATCAATTGCAACGACAGAAGCCCATCAATTTGCTATCGATTAAGGAGTAATTGACTCAAGAGCACAAGTGGGGCCCAGTCGACTTCAGCCCATACACCATAGGCCATGTCGACATATCAGTAGTATTATTATTAGGGTTGTTTTTATTATGTTGGGTCAAGTCCATTATTAATTAGTTGATTAATGTGGCCTTTAGTTATTTGGGGTTTTTACTATAAGGTTTTAATTAGTGTCCAAGTTATGTGGGCTCAATTAAAATCCTAATCCATCTTGTAACAGGAGGAGGCGGCACATTAGGGTTAGAGGAAGAAAACCAATTCTTTTAGGACTAAAGAGGAGGTGGCCGACTTTGGCACCTATGTGGCCGACTTTAGGGTGAATTTGTCCCCTATAAATAGAGTCTTAGGGTTGGTTCATTGTTAGACAGAATATTTGAGAAATAAAAACTTCAGAAAAGCTTGAATATTCTCACTACAAGAGTGGAGTCTCTTTTGCCTGTTTATATTTTAGGGATTTGCTAACAATTGCAGGTAGTGATATTTGCTATTGTGATTCATATTTCTTTGTGCTTTGTTTCTTTGTTGTCTAGCACTGAGAGATTAGGAGGTGGAGGGACTATCGCGTCCATCTGTTGCCTAGCACGGATTGTTAGGATGTGAAGAAACTGTGCATAAAGTGTGCACGATTGGTGGTGATTTGTGATCGGGACAATCTTAGATACGAAGGTGCTTCTAGGACCGACTAGGTGTGTTGTCGTATCACCTTGCTTGCTGAAGCATTTCAATGTAGAAAACACAAAGACTCACAACGAATACTCCAGCCTCAAAACATAAAGTAAAAATAAACGAGATTTGAAGACAGGAAAGCTCCCTCCACCAATCCCATGATGTCATGTTACCCACATGAAACCATATAGCAAGACCTAAAAAGCACTACAACAACATCAGGTTTCATGTTGAACATTAGAACAAAGGAGCTAAGGGCAAACCTACAGTACAAGTACAGAAACCAAACAAAAATTAAGGGAAGAGACTCCAAAACTTTAAGTAGAAGATACAGGAGATAAGATGAACGTAAAGCTGAAAAAACATCAATAGTTCGCCAAAACAGAACAAAAAAAGAAAAACCAGAAACAATCATAAGAGAAATCTCGCTAAAAATTCAAAAAAAAAAATCCGCCTAAAATTCCGCCATTAGGAACAAACCTCAATCCTTCACTACAGCAACAAACCAGTGCAGAAGGAAACAGAAACGCAGCAAAATTTCAACACCTTCAGTTACCTAGCAAACAAATACCTGAAGGACGGGAGCAAAGTATAGACCTCAACCACATCCTAGGACCCGACGACAACAAAACCTATTCCAGTAAACAAAAGCAGAAATCATGCTCACAATTTCAATGATTCATATGCAAAACCATACAGAACCATATAGACCATATGAGCTAGAGAGAGAATAACAAGATGGAAAATCAGAGTAGGACCACAGCGGCGCTCCTAAATCGAGTCCTTGCTCCGTGTTTCAACTAAAGCAATAAAAGAACAAACAAGTAACTTCACTGATATTTCAAATTAGTGCAAACCAACAAAACAAGTATTAGGGCATTTCAAGGACTCCCTCCATTATTTCCAACATGTTACCTTGTAAAACCAATGCAGAAATCCTGAAAAAGCAGGCAACAATGTCACATTTTTTGTCCAACTTGAAGGCACGAAATTATGTTTAAAAGTAGAAGGTGAAGAACAACAAGAACCAGAGAACAAAATCCTAAGAAATCGGCATGAGAACAAACCAGGGTTCTACCAACACCGAAACCATGTCAACTCAAGGCAGAAACTTTCCTGCAATCAATAGAGGCTCCACATGACAAGCCATAGGAGGAAAAGGCACCTAATATAAACTTTACCCCAAAAAAAAAAGGTTGAGAAACCATGCTCAAACACACTCCAGCAGTATTGGGTGCCCCACACCTCTACCCACTGCAAAATCAGACCTTGGATGCTGAAGCATTGCAAAGCACAAAACGCAAAGAATCAAAACAAATACTCCAGCCTCAAATAAGAAAGCAAAAATAAATGAAAACCGAAGACATGAAAACTCCCTCCACCAATCCCGTGAGGTCAAATTACCCGCATAAAACCACATAGCAAGTCCTGAAAAGTAGTACAACAACATCAGGATGCATGTTGAAAATTAAAACAAAGGAGCTAAGGACAAAACCTGAAGTACAAGTACGCAAACCAAGCAAAAATTTAAGAAAGAGAATCCAAAACCTTACGTAGAAGACCACTCTGATTACAAAATATACTGGACAGATGTATAGCTGAAGAAACATCAACAGCTCCCCAAAATAGAACAAGAAAATGAAAACCACCGAACATCATAATAGAAATCTGTCTAAAAATGCATAGAAAAACCCGTCTAAAATTCCGCCACAGGGAACAAAGCTCAATCCTTCACTGCAGCAACGAACCAATGCAGAAGGAAACAAAAACACAACAAAATTCCAACGCCTTCAGTCGTGTAGCAAACAAACACCTGAAGGACGGTAGCAGAGTACAGACCTCAACTACATCCTAGCAAGCGACCACAACAGAACCTATTCCAAATAAACAACAGCAGAAACCGCCCTCACAATCTAAAAGCTTCAGATGCAAAGTCCCATATAGACCATATGAGCTAGAGAGAGAATAACAAGAAGGAAAGCCAGAGTAGGCCTACAGCTGCCCTCCCAAATCGAGTACTTACTCCTTGTTTCAACTGAAGCTATACAACACAGACAACTAACTACACTGATATTCCAAATTTGTGCAAACCAACAAGATAAGTATTAGGGCATTTCAAGGACTCCCTCCATTGTTGCTACATGTTTCCTTGTAAAACCAATGCAAAAATCCTGAAAAAGCAGGCAACAATATCACATTTCATGTCCGACTTGAAGGCACGAGGTAATTATGGTCAAAAGTAGGGGAAGAAGAACAACAGGGACTAGCGCTTCTCAAAGTCCAAAGAAATCAGTATGAGAACAAACCAGGGTTCTACCAACACCGAAATCATGGCAACCAAGGAAAAAACCTTCCTGCAATCCATAGAGGCTCCACATGACAAGCAATAGGAGGAAAATACACTTAACATAAATTCTACCCCAAAAAAATAAGGGAGAGAAACCACGCTCAAACACAATCTAGCAGAACTGGGTGCCTTACACCTCTACCCACTGCAGAATCAGGCCCTGGATGCTGAAGCATTTCAAAGCACAAAACACAAAGACTCAAAACGAATACTCCATCCTCAAAACGAAAAGCAAAAATAAATGAAAATTGAAGACATGAAAACTCCCTCCACCAATTCCGTGATGTCAAACAAATACCTTCAGTTACCTAGCAAACAAATACCTGAAGGACGGGAGCAGAGTATAGACCTTAATCACATCCGAGGACGCGACGACAACAGAACCTATTCTAGTAAACAAAAGCAGAAACCATCCTCACAACTTCAATGATTCAGATGCAAAACCATACAGAACCATATAGACCATATGAGCTAGAGAGAGAATAACAAGATGGAAAATTAGAGTAGGACCACAGCCGCCCTCCCAAATCAAGTCCTTGCTCCGTGCTTCAACTGAAGCAATAAAAAAACAGACAAGTAACTTCACTGATATTCCAAATTAGTGCAAACTAACAAAGCAAGTATTAGGGCGTTTCAAGGACTCCCTCCACTATTGCCAACATGTTTCCTTGTAAAATGCAGAAATCCTGAAAAAGCTGGCAACATTATCACATTTTATGTTCAACTTGAAGGCACGAAATTATGGTCAAAAGTAAGAGGTGAAGAACAACAGGGACTAGAGAACAAAATCCTAAGAAATCAGTATGAGAACAAACCAGGGTTCTACCAACACCGAAACCATGTCAACTCAAGGCAGAAACCTTCCTGCAATCCATAGAGGCTCCACATGACAAGCCATATGATGCAGACATAGATGCGGACACTCGAGATGGCGAGTTGAACTTGCCCACAGGTCCAATGACACGGGCTCGATCCAAACAGATTAAAACTCAACTGCAACAACATGTGCAAGCATTCCTCAATCTTGAGTTGTAGGAGGATCAGGTAATCAAGCTTAGAGAGGAACTGAAAATGAAGCCCATCAATTTGCTGTCAATTAAGGAGTAGTTGACTCAAGAGCACATTCGGGCCCAGTAGACATCAATCCACCTTCAAGGAGGTGTCGACATATCCATTTTATTTTTAATAATTATAGTTGTCAATTTTATATAATTGGAACAATTAAAATCGACTAGTTTTATTTTATTTTATTTTATTACTGCAAGGATTTAATTAGTGTCCAAGTTATGTGGGCTCAACTAAATCCTAGTCCATCTAGTAATAGGAGAGGAGGCACCAAGACATGGAGTTCAAGGAGGAACCGATGTTACTGTTCACCGACTTTACTGTTCACCGACTTTGAGGAGATGTGTTCTCCTATAAATAGGATCCTTGGGGTTCATTGTTATGCAAATTATTTAAGTAATAAAAAGTTCAGTTAAACTTGAATAATCTCGGCCCAAAGAGAGGAGTCTCTTTGTTTGTTTTATCCTTTGTGTTTTGTTTCTTTGTTGTCTAGCACCGAGAGTTTAGGAGGTGGAGGGGCTTTCCCGCCCACCTGTTTCCTAACACGGATTGTTAGGAGGTGAAGGGCATCAGTGCAAGAACAGTGCACGATTGGTTGTGATTTGAGATCGGGACAACTTTAGATACGAAGGTGCTTCTAGGACCGGCTAGGTGTGTTGTCGTATCAATTTTGGCAGAGGAACTCAAGTTGTCAAATCAATCAACTATCCTTTTATTTTTCTGTTGATTATTATTCTGCCGCAATTAATTTTTTTTTTTAAAAAAAAGAAAGAGAGAGAAATAAATTATTTGATAACCGAGAATTGTTTGCAAGAGTAGTTGAGGTTATTAGGTGAAGACAATGTCGCAGTCACCAAATAGCCAGAACTTGGAGAGCAGCAAGCAAGACGGACAAGGAGAGTCTTTACAATGGAAAGCATTGGGGGATGAGGTTCTCCGTCTCTACAACCAGTTGCTCGATAAATGTAATGAGCTTGCCGAGTATCGGCGCAAACAAGACAACGACATGGCGGAGCTGAAGCGCATGCTTTCAAGCTTGGTCGTTGAGAGGGAGCAGCAGCAACCACCACGATAATAGCAGCAGCAGCAGCCTCCTCCACGCCAACAGCAGCAAGACCCGCCAATAGCAGAGGGACCGTAGCGAAGGGGTGAGATGCCTGAACCCCGGGAACAAGCTGAACCTCGGAGACGTTTGGAAGGCGAGTTTGAAGATGAAATGTGGGCAGAGGACGAGTGGCAGCCACGTTACCAAGAATATGGGCAAGGTGGCAGAGTGCCGAGAGGAAGAGGAGTATATCAGAATCGGTATTATGGGAGGAACAATGATTGGGAGCCATACCACAATACCGATAACAACATGAACAATATCAAGATCAAGATACCTTCTTTTTAGGGAAGAGGAGATGCAGACGCTTACATCGAATGGGAGCAGCGAGTTGATATGATTTTCCTCTGTTATCAATTTTCCGAGGAAAAGAAGATTAACTTAGCGACTCTTGAATTCACTGACTATGCTCTTAAGTGGTGGAGCAAGTTTTTGTTGGACAGGCGTCGTGCAGGACTAGGACCTCCCCAGACGTGGGCTGAATTAAAAGGCATCATGAGGAAAAGATACGTACCAAGCTATTACTACACCGAGTTGCACAAGAAGCTGCAAACATTAAGGCAAGGTACACGTAGTATTGACGAGTACTACAAGAAGATCGAAGCACTGATGCTTCAGGCGAATGTAGAAGAGGATCCCCAAGCGACAATGGTGCGATTTCTTGCTGGGATGAAGCCGGAGATTGCCAATGTCGTGGAGTTGCAACACAATCTAGACATTCTAGAACTTGTCGAGAATGCAGTCATGGTGGAAAAACAGTTGCAAAACAGGGGTTATAGGGGTCTTTATGTCACTTCTAGTTCGTCCAACTGGAATCCACGAAGGTACAACCGAGAAAAGAAATCGAGAGAGGAGAAGACTAGGTTGGCCGATTATAAAACCACCCCAAAGGCGAGCCAATCGACCACTTCTTCCTCCACAACTAAGCATCGGGACGTGAAGTGCTTCAAGTGCACGGGTATTGGACACATTGCTTCTTAATGTCCGAACAAGAAAGTGATCTATGTTCAAGAGGGAGAGCTTTATTCGGATGATGAGGAAACCGATCCTTATGCCAATATGCCCAAGCTAGAAGATGTACCAGTAGAAGACCGATATGTGCAAGAGGCGCCAGCAACTGATCCATTGCTTCTAGTGACTAGGCGAGCTCTTAGTGCACAGTTGAAAGAGGATCACAAGCTTGGAATGCGTAGTCTATTGCCAAAGATGAATGGGAAGTCGCAAATGAGTGTGGATTGCCGAGATGAACAATCACAAGTAAAGTGTCGATTTCTTTTGTCTAATGAATGCATGCGATACAACCAAGTTAAAATATCACAAACATACGTACACACAAATTAATTGAACGAACTACTTACGTATACACGTTATCAATCCAAACCATTACGTCTTAAAAACTAACGTACAGTACTCAACAAAGAATATCAAACGTAAGTCAAACCATAATATACAAAATTTTGAACGTTTGATTAAGCACAACTCACAGAATAACGATGCTTGATTTCTGGAAGTAATATGCGTGTGGTTCTCGCAATATCTATTGATTTCACCATATGTGATGCACATGTTCCGATCGCATTCTTTGATGCATGTGTTCCGTTTGCATTACATGAAGTTGGAAAATTACATATTGATTTTCATGAATCTAGGGATATTACACATGTTATTTACAAGATCTATAGAATTATGAATTTTATTGCAGGTCATTCATTTGATGACGTTTTACATGTGATCTGTTTGCAAAAAGTGAAGTTGGTTATTAGATATGTAGTCCTCACATTGCATGGATTATTCGCATTTAGTTACTGCATATTGTTGCATGAGACTACGAGTTGTTACTTGTTATTGGATGTAGTACATGTTGATGCATGTGTTTATTTCAGATTGAGTGTTGCATATGTTATGTTCGTCTTACGTTTTGATGTTTTGCATGCTGAGCCTGTCGAGATCTTAAAGGATGCCATATATGATGAAGTTACGTTCTATTGCACATTGTTGTCGCACGTTATTCCTAGGATATTCATGTTTCTTAGAGGCCCTAAGTTCTTGGATTATATACGCGTGTGGCACAGAGAAAATTGGTGAATAAATTGCTAATTCTTGCTTATTTTCAAGCTTGTAGTGGTTTACCACTTGTTTTCTGGTTATTTGTTTTACTCTTATTTTTAAAGAGGAATGCACGAGCTGATTCCGAGAGCAACAAAATGCCATTCGATCCAGGAGTATGGGATTGGTTACTCTGTGACTTTGAAAGGGTCAATGACAGTGCCTACACGGTGGATTCACTAGGTAAGTTCTATGCCGTCCTTGGGATCTTAGTCGTGGTCTTAAGGATGACTTAGTCTAACACCAGAGCTGGAGTTAGAGTTAGTTTGATTCGTTAAGAGGTGGGGAATAAGGAGGAGTTTAGTCGTACTTGTCTTTATTCTTTCGAACTTTAGTGGTTTCCACAGCAGTGGGGACTTGGGATTAGTCGTTCTCTTATCTTTGTTGTTGGAATTAGAACATGCCACAGATAAGTTAAATCTAAAAAGTAAATCTAATCCCTAGAATAAACCAAGAGAATAAGCACTCAAGGTTTCCAAGAGCATCAGCACTCATGGATTTTGTTTGAATCACTCAAACAGAAAAGAAACTCTTAAAAGAGTAACCGTATTTTTTTTATCAAAATTCGTCATCCCCTAATTCAGAAAGTAAAGAAAGTATTTATACTAACCTAGGTCGTCACCTAATAGGGCCAAGTCAGCCAAACCCTATTCCTAACCCTAAAGTGACCGAAACCCTAACCCTAATTGGACTAGGTTTTTAATTGAGCCTACATAACTTGGACACTAATTAAAACCTTACAATAAAAATCAATTAACTGAGCTAAAGTCCACAAATGATAACCCAAATATAGTCCAAGACGAATTACAAACCCAACAAATAATAAAACCCAACTAAAAACACTTTAGCCCAAATAATAAAACTAAACCAAATTTCCGGACAGAATCTGTCCGTCAACTTCAAGCGCATTTTAATAAAGGACAACGGACGATTCAGCTTCTGGGCTCAACATCAAAGTAGTAGATCTTCTCTTATCTTCCCAGAGAGTCCAAGATCTCAGCAATCCTAGTTGTAGAGCTTGAGATATGAATTTATTCCCGATACTGCACGGTCCAGGAATTTCTGCACGCGTTCTTCGCGTCCTTCGCTTTGATGTCCAACTCTTCTTGAAATTCTTGTGAGATCGATGCTCCTCTTTGATGCCTCTGAAGATAAGCTTGCCATATCCAAGCTTGTCTAGGTAATTTGCATCATAAGTACGGAGTTAGTATGGCAATCATCGTTCCTAATGTAACTCCTTTTGATTTTGTAGGTTTTGATTCGAGGACGAATCTTTTTGAGGAAGGAGGGAATGATGCAAATCAAGGAACTAAACACCAACGAGAAGACGTCATTGTTAAAGGCGAGTTGCGGATGCCATTGGGGCCGATTACACAAGCGCGTGCTAACAAGCTCAAGAAGCAATTGGAGCTTATGGAGACATTTAAATGTGTGAGCACATTGAATGGAGTCTGGAACTATTCACTTTCAGTTCACTATTCACGTAATGGTGCAACTCACTATACACGCGCTAACAAGTTCAAAGCACAACTTCAAGTTTTCGTACAAGCAGTAATTTCACAAGAACTTCAAGAGGACACAAAGACCAAGTTTGGAGAGGAGTTTAAAGAGATCCCAAAGTGTGTGAGCATTCTGGAAGATTTCAGTAAAAAATATGCGTTTTACTGTTCGGTCACTGTTCACACTGGAAATTACTGTTCACGCCGGAAATTACTGTTCACTTTCGGTTGGAGATTCCATTTTGGAGCTGGAGATGCCCACTATCCGGATTGGGTGCTCTTTCATCATTTGGTTTGTTGGTGTGTATTTGATACGAAAACACACCTAGCCGGTCCTAGAAGCACCTTCGTATCTAAAGTTGTCCCGATCTCAAATCACAACCAATCGTGCACTGTTCTTGCGCCGATGCTCTTCACCTCCTAACAATCCGTGTTAGGCAACAGATGGATGCGAAAGCCCCTCCACCTCCTAAACTCTCGGTGCTAGACAACAAAGAAACAAAGCACAAAGGATAAAACAAACAAAGAGACTCCTCTCACTAACGTCGGTGAACAGTAAAGTCGGCGAACAGTAACGTCGGTGAACAGTACCGTCAGCTCCTCCTTGAACTCCAAGTCTTGGCGCCTCCTCTCCTATTACTAGATGGACTAGGATTTAATTGAGCCCACATAACTTGGACACTAATTAAATCCTTACAATAATAAAATAAAATAAAACTAGTCGATTTTAATTTGACTACTATAATTAATAAAAATAAAATGGATATGTCGACACCTTCCTGAAGGTGGATTGATGTCGACTGGGCCCAATGTGCTCTCGAGTCAATTACTTCTTAATTGACAGCAAATTGATGGGCTTCAGTTTCAGCTCCTCTCCAATCTTGACTTTCCATCTCTTCTTGAACTTCTTGTGAGTAAGAATCTTGGATATGATTCGGAAAGTGAGCTTGTTGGAATACAAAGTGAGCTTGTTGGAATACATCCAAGCTCCATGTTTGTCGCCATTGTTTCCTTCATGGTTGCCTTGGTGTGCATCACTCCTCGAACTCTAAGCCTGCCTCCGTTTGCATCAGTATTAAAGAACACAAAGGAAAAAGAAAGAAGAATCATTTTGCTTTGTATTTTAAATTCAATCATTTGCTTTTTGGCTTCTAAAAGCCAACCAATTGTAAACTTTGAAATCAGATTATACATGATGATTGAGTGTTTATAAGAAAGCTGAATGCTTCTCTTGTTAAGAGAGTGATTCTTCCAGTTTTTACTTCAAGGATTGAATTCAACTTATCAAGTAAGTTTTTACTTGTGGCGTTATTTCAATTCTTTCATACTCTTTGTTACCAATTCCTTGTTGTTTTGGGGGTGAAGAGTTCTATCCCAGTTGATTGAATTTGGGGTCGGGGACAAACATTGATTCGGAGGTGATTCTAGCTTAGTTCTAGGATTGTTGTCGTATCATGAACAACTGATCCTCATACACCTCACTAGGAGACAATGCTCCCAAGTTCACTTTCCTGTCTCCCCAAGTGAATGTGTACCGATTCTTGTGGCCATCATCGACCACTTTCCTATCAAACTGCCACGGCCTACCCAATAAGATATGACAAGCCTGCATAGGTACAACATCACATAGAACTTGATCAGTGTATTTTCCAATGGCGAATGAAATAAGAATCTGCTTGGTGACTTTCACTTCTCCAGTATCTGATGCAAATAAGAAACCTTCTAGCACCATTGGAGAGGAAGATGGTGCCTTGGTGCTTCCTCAAGGTCCAATTACACGAGCAAGATCAAAGATGCTCAAGAATCAGCTCTTAATTCGCATTCATGAACAAAGAGCTGCAAGAAGACATCCTGATCAAGCTTGGAGAGAAGCTGAAACACAAGCCCATTTATTTGCTGGCAATTATGGAGTAATTGACTCAAGAGCACTAGTGGGCCCAGTTGACATCAGCCTAGAGCTTGTGGGCCATGTCGAAATATCATTAGGGTTTTATTTAGGATTGCCAAAATTTTATAATTAATCTTTTTTAATTATTTTGGCTTGGACTTTATTTTTATTATTATGTTTGGGTCAAGTGCATTATTAATTAGTTGATTAATGTGGACTTTGGTTATTTGGGTTATTAATGTAAGGGTTTTAATTAGTGTCCAAGTTATGTGGGCTCAATTAAAAACCTAGTCCATTAAAATTAGGGTTTCGGCACCTAAACCTAGCAGCTAGGGTTTGGAAGACCTAGGGTTAGAAAACTAGTATAAATATGATATTTTTATGTTTTTGGGGGAGTTTTGACAATTTATGAAAAGAAAGTTTCTCTTTGAGAATTCTTCTATTTGAGTGATTCAAACAATTCCCTTGAGTGCTGATGCTCTAGGAACCCAGGAGTGCTGATTCTCTTGGTTTATTCTAAGCATTTAGATTTACTTATCAGATTACAATTCTGTGGCGTGCTTCTAAATTCCTGGTTGCTAATTTCTGTTTCTCTTGCTGATTAGGGTTTCAGATTATTGGCGCCATCTTTGTGCTTGATACGAGCAAACCAACACCAAGTGGAACTCAAGAAGGTGATGATGCCATTAGCTTTCCTCAAGGACCAGTCACAAGGGCTCGATTGAAGATGATAAAGAATCGCATGCTACAGTATGCTCAAGCTTGGGTCAATCGGGAATTACAAGAAGATAAGTCAGACAAGTTTGGAGATAAATTTAAAGAGATTCCTAAGTTTGTGAGCATTTTGAAGGATTCAAGTCAAAAGTAGCCGTTTTTTACCATTCAACCGGAAAGTTACTGTTCACGCCGGAAATTACTATTCGCTGCCGGAAATTAGTATTTACTGTCAGCGTTTACTATTCATTTTCAGGTTGAAAAATTCACTTTGGAGCTAAAAATTCCCACTAGTGTGGTTGGTGTGCATTAAAGAAAACAAAAGATGTTTAGTGCTTGTATTTTCAATTCAATCCTTTGCTTTTTGGCTTCTATAAAAGCCAACCATGTATCAAGTTTGAAATCAGAATATACATGTTGATTTGAGTGTTTATAAGAAAGCTTAATGCTTATCTTTGGAAGAGAGTGGTTCTTGTAGTTTTTACTTCAAGGATTGAATCAACTTATCAAGTAAGTTTTTACTTGTGCGTTATTTCAATTCTTTCATACTCTTTGTTACCAATTCCTTGCTGTTTTGGGGGTGAAGAGTTCTATCCCGGTGTTAGAACAATGACCCTTCGCTAGAGGGGGGTGAATAGCGAAAATCGAATAAAAAAGAAATAGGCAGGAATTGAATGCGGAATTTAAAGAATGAAGGACACAAAGATTTTTATACTGGTTCACACACAACTAACTTGTGGCTAATCCAGTCCTTCAAGGCTCACTTGAAGAGTTCACTATCTAGTGTTAAGCTTCCGGGTGCTTAACAAACCGTTTTACAACCTGAGAGTTCAAGTCACATGAACCTCAATATACTTGCTTGAAGATACCTCACTTCAAGACTTTCTAGGATTTCTAATCACAAGAATCCTACTCTCTTGCTTAAGGATACCACACCTTAA
>JAKUCV010002428.1:0-75373 GCA_028386065.3 Turnera subulata | reverse complement strand
CTAGGAATAACATCAAAGTACATGATTCATATGTTGGATACCTTGATGATCTCAGGTCGGAGGACAATACATCTATAAGAAACGCTATCGACATACATATAACGTTCCATGTAGCGTTCTTATGTGGGTCGGTCCGGTCAACAAGATCCCCATCTTGTACCCGTATGTAGAATTCGTAACTCATACAATCCTCAACATATGCTAGTCTTATTTTATTATTACAACCCAACCATAATAATAAACGACTAGGGACTTTTAAGAATATACATATCAAATACATATACACTAGGGTTATGTATATGTGCAATCGATTATCTCATAATCATATATATAGGCATAACCTCAAAATTGTATACATGAATACAATCATCCATAGATTGGCTTTTGGGCATATTACTAACAAGTAGGTTGAAGGGTTCGACTAAGAAAAACCGAGTGTCGGTTTGTGTATCGAACGATTGTCGTTCAAGCAAGTTTAGGCCATAACATCGATGCTGGTATGACAAACATCGATGTTGGCATGAGGATTGGCCTTGGCAGAATCTTCATAACATCGATGTTGTGAGACAAACATCGATGTTTTGATGAAGTGTGCCTCGGCCGAATCGCAACAACATCGATGTTGTGTGACCAACATCGATGTTCTCATGCAACCACTCAACAACATTGATGTTTAAGTGTTAAACATCGATGTTATTTGAGCTCGGCCAAATTGGTTTGAGTTCCAGAGCTCCAACAACATCGATGTTTGAGTGTCAACATCGATGTTCTTGAGTTCCAGGACCTAAACATCGATGTTTAAATGTTAAACATCGATGTTATAATGCTACTGCCAAGATATTGAACTTTCAAGTACTCAAAACATCGATGTTTTAATGTCCAACATCGATGTTTTTGAGCTACTGCCAAATTGTTTGAAGTTCAGCTACTCCAAACATCGATGTTGAAGGGTTCAACATCAATGTTGTGGACTGAAGCGACTTCAACAGAAAATTTGGGGCAGAAGGATGCCGAATTGATGTCTGGCCTGAACAGCAAAGTTGTAGCCCTACTTCTTAGCTTTCTAGGGAGACCAAGTTTGCACAACTCCGAGCTCTACAGCTCTGGATATGAGCGAAATACTGAGTACTGCCAAAATCTTGAACTTTCATAATCTCAACAACATCGATGTTTGAAAGTTCAACATCGATGTTATTGAGCTACTGCCAAATAGTTTGGAGTTCAAGAATCTCAACAACATCGATGTTTAAGAGTTGAACATCGATGTTATTGAGCTACTGCCAAGTAGTTGGAGAGAATCAGATTCTCACAACATTGATGTTACAAGTTGAACATCGATGTTCACATGTAATTTTGGTTTCCAAACTTACATGAAATCAATGTATGATTTATCAAGAACAAGCATTAGATGTGCTGGAATTATATGTTGATGAAAAATATTAAGTTCTTAGTTGCCTTCCATGATAAGCACTCATCAAGCTTAAGATCAACAATTGGTAGTTCTCTGCCAAAGCAAGGTGCCATTGTTTATCCTAAGAAGGTGCGAATGGATAATTGTAATATCTCGATTGCTTATTGTGGGTGTGGACTTAACTAGGTTATCTTAATAGGATTAAGGACCTAGGGGCAAGGGTTGAGAAATGTCTATAAGATAGACTTGGACAAGGTGTTGTTCACTCAACTATCCAAGAGTTGCATAGAGATGTAATTGACAGGAGTTGTCTACCTAAATAGCTATGATATAAGTTTATCAGCCAAAGCTGACTTATGTTATAGTGAAATATGGATCTTGGCCTACTTATATAATTGTCTTGATTTATGTAGTAGGAGCACATTTAATAGAATTCCTTATTAAATGATTTGTATGCATGACTATTATTTGTGTGAGTTGATCATTGTTGTAGAATTACCATGACACAAAACACTAGCACTTATTGTTGCGATTGGTCCTTGAGTAGGACAAAATGAATAGGAATAGTTTCCTAAAGTGGCATCACATTTTGAGGATAGTCTTCAAACAAGAAAAATTTGTATGTCCTTGAAGGGACTGTTCTTAATGAATTGGCGCCTAATGCTTCTAAGGGCAGAAGTAGATGCTTGTGAGAAGCATGTTGATGATGCATTGGATGTTGCATGCCTTATGCTAATTGCCATGGACTCTGAGCTTCAGAAGCAAGATGAGAACATGTGGGCGTTTGATATGATCAAACACCTGAAAATGCTCTGAGGAGAGCAAGCAAGGCATGGGAGGTACGAGACCTCTAAGGCATTGTTCCAATGCAAGATGGCTAAGTTATCACCCGTTAGACCTCATGTGCTCAAGATGATTAGATACATTGAGAGCCATGAGGATCTTGGTTTCCTTAGAGAAGGAAAGGGTAAAGCAAAGTTTGAGAAGAAGAAGAAATGTACCAAAAGGTTTGGTGTATGTGCATCTTCTATTCTCATGTGCTGAAACCCAATGGAGATGTTGCAAAGGTTGGAAATTGTTTCTGTTGCAACAAACCAAGCTATTAGAAACGCAACTACCCTGTTTACCTTGAAAAGATAAAGAAGCAGAAGGGAAGTGAGACTTCCGCATCAGGTATTTTGTTATAGAGGCTAATATCTCTACCTCTACATCGTGGGTATAAGATACCGGATGTGGTTCTCACATTTGAGGAAGTGTGAAGGAACTGAGAAAGAGTGGGAGATTAGCTAAGGATGAGATAGACCTATGCCTCGGAATTGGAGCAAGAGTTGCTACATTAGCCGTAGGGACTTTCTATCTATCCTTACCGAATGGTTTGGTTTTAGAACTGGACAATTGTTATTATGTGCCTACCATAAGCAGGAATTTGATTTCTGTGTCTTGTATGGACAAGAAAAATTTTATTGAGAATAAAGAACAATTGTTGTTCTATTTATTTCAATGAAATTGATTATGATGGTGCATTTTAAACGATGGTTTGTATGTTCTAAACCTAGTAACGCCTATCTATAACATTAATACAAAGAAGGTTAGATTACATGATTCTAGTGAAACCTATCTCTGGCATAGTCGTTTGGCCCATATAAACGAGACTCGTATTCCTAAACTCCATAAAGATGGTTTTTTAGACTCATTTGATTTTGAATCATATGAGACATATGAGTCATGTTTATTAGGCAAAATGACTAAGGCTTCCTTTACGGGTAAAGGTGAAGAGCCTAGGATTTACTAGGTCTAATACATACTGATGTATGCAGACCAATGTCTATACAAGCTAGAGGTATTTTTCAATACTTCATTACATTTACTGATGACTTCAGTAGATATGGCTATGTGTATCTAATGAGACACAAGTCAGAATCCTTGGAAAAGTTCAAAGAATTCAAGAATGAAGTACAGAATCAACTCGGAAAAGTATTAAGATACTTCGATAAGATCGAGGAGGTGAATACTTAGGCCGAGAGTTTCTTGATCATCTAAAATGTTGTGGTATAGTATCACGAATTTCTCCTCCGAGTACACTTCATCAAATGGTGTATCTAATAGGAGGAACCGAACCTTGTTGGACATGGTTTGTTCTATGATGAGTCAAGCTGACCTTCTATTTCCTTTTAAGGACATGCATTATTGAGTGCTGCATTTCACTTAATCGTGTTCCATCTAATCGGTTGGATAGACACCATATGAGATATGGATTGGGAAGCGTCCCAATTTGTCTTTTATGAGGACTTAGGGTTGTGAGGCTTACGTGAGACGTGAAGCATCAGATAAACTCGACCCTAAATCCGACAAGTGCTTTTTGTATGATACCTTAAAGGGTATTGTTTCTATAATCCCATAGAGCACAAAGTGTTTGTGGCTCGGAATGCTATTTTTCTAGAAAGAGTGTTTATTTCTCGAAGAATCAGTGGGAGGATAATAGAACTCGAAGAAGTTCGAGATTTAGAGGCTGAGATGGAACAAGGACAGGATCCGCAAGTTGCGGTGGATGAGAATCCTATACCTGTAACACATGGACCGCGTAGGTCAGATAGGATTCGGTATGAGCCTGAGAGATATAGATTTCTCATATCTCGTATTGGAGACGTGATGCTCATAGGTGAGGATGAGCCCACTTCCTATCAGCTGACTATTACGGGTCTTGACTCCAAGAAGTGGATTGAAGCTATGAATTCGGAAATGGAATCTATGTATCAAAACAAGGTATGGACCTTGTTTGATCCACTTGAAAGGGTAAAACCTATAGGGTGCAAATGGGTCTTTGTGAAAGACCGACATGGATGGTAATGTGATTACCTATAAAGGGCGGTTGGTTGTGATAGGTTTCAAACAAGTTCATAGTATTGGCTATGATGAAACTTTCTCACCAGTCGTCATAGTTAAATCCATCTGGATTCTATTGGTTATAGCTGCGAGTTGCAAAGGTCCATTTATGAACTAAAGCAAGCTTCAAGGAGTTGGAATCTTTGTTTTTAATGATGTAATCAAAGAATTTGGTTTCATTAAAAGTGAAGATGATTCATGTGTTTACAAGAAGGTTAGTGGGAGCACTATAGTTTTCTTGTTGTTGTGTATTGACGACATTCCACTTATTGAGAATGATATTCCGACACTAAAGTCTGTAAAGACTTGGTTAGGATAGGATTTCTCAATGAAGGACTTAGGAGGAGCTACCTAAGTGTTAAGTATTAAGATCTATAGAGATAGATCCAAAAGGCTTCTCGGGCTAAGTCAGAGTAACATATGTTGACAAGATGCTAAAGAGGTTTAGCATACAAGATTCCAGGAAGGGTTTCTTGCCCATGTCACATGGCATATCTCTCTCAAAGAGTCAATGTCCTAGTACGACTGGGGAGAGAGAGCGAATGAGTAAGATCCCTTGTGCTTCGGCAATAGGATCTATCATGTATGCCATATTATGTACTCGACCTAATGTCGCTTATGCTCTGAGTGTCACGAGCAGATGCCAATCTGATCCCGGTGAAAGTCACTGGACAGCAGTTATATATCCTTAAGTACTTGAGAAGCACTAAGGATGCATTCCTGGTTCACGGAAGCGTTAATGGGCTTGTTGTAAAGTGTTACAAAGATGCTTGCTTCCAAAATGACAGGGATGATCTTATATCGCAATCAATTTACGTGTTTTGTCTTGGAAGTGGCGATGTTTGCTGGAAGAGTTCCAGGCAAGAAACAGTTGCCGACCCTACAACTGTGGCTGTACAAAGTTCCGTTTGAGAACTTTGTATTAGATCTATTGTCTAATCTTCTCACGCAGCGGAAGCATGATGGTCATGCTAGATCCACGTATATGAGATATATGGATGATTGGCTTTAGTGCAAGTGGGAGAATGTTAGTGTAATATGCCCAAAAGCCAATCATGGATGATTATTTGTAGTCATGTATACGCCTTAAGGTTATTCCAATAAGTATCGTTTATGAGATAAACGCTTGCACATACTTATAACCCTAGAATATTTCATATTCTTAAATGTCCCTAGTCGATTATTATTACGGATGGGTTGTAATAATAAATTAAGACTAGCGTATGTTGAGAATTGCATATGTGATATGAATTCTACATACGGGTACAAGTTGGAGAACTTGTGGACTGGACTGACCCACATAAGAACACTACATGGAACGTTATATGTATGTCATTAGTGGTTCTTATAGATGTAATTGTCCTCCGACCTGAGATCGTCAAGGTATCCAACATATGAATCATGTACCTTGATATTATTCCTAGTCATCCGTAACTGGGTGGACAAAAGGGTAATCATTGGGTATATGCCGAGTATGTAGTGGGTTTTGATTGATCAAGAGGGGATTCGTCCGACCCATATAACGGGTATATTATCGTATGGTTTCTTGATAGAGTTGAATTGTTAAATGCATGGCCATGCTCGGATTAGGTGATATGGTGATATCACGGGTATCCGTTTATACAGTTAACTCGGGGATCAAGAAACATAGATTAAACATATACGAGATTGACATATTCCATGTCTCGTGTTTGATCTAGATAATAGGACGAAGGGACGATGACATATTCCGAGGCATAGAGAATCAGTACTGATCTTGTCGTTCGGGTAGCAATGATGTGTTGCTAGACGCCGCTCTTTGTTTATAATTGTAAAATGGGATTTTACAATTATTGCCGGACGTTACAAGTGCCTACAGGGTCACACACAAAGAACCGTTGATTCGAGCAGGTGGTTGAACCGTGGTTGGACCATGGTTGGACGGTTTGTGGTAGGACCATGGTTGAACCAGGGTCGTTTTTGGTGGTTGGTTTGCTGAATGTCAGCATAATTGAGCCCCCTTTTAGTGCTGAGTTGTGATAGTGCATTAGTGGGAGACAAGGGTTAGTGAGTGTTATCATTTCACCACCTTTGGGGCCAAAGTGTTGGCCATTACTCCATTAATCTAATGCTATGTGTATGAGTGTGTGTGTGATGTATTGATTTTCGTTTTTCAGACCTTAGATGCCTGGACATCACGTTTTGACACACCCCAAAAACTCAAGAAAGTCTTGAGTCCAAATATACACTCTTCTTCTTCTTTGAGAAAGAAGGAAGAACACCAAAAAGACAACAAGCCTTTGATGAGTGGAGTGAGTGATTAGATCATCTTCTTCCTTTCCTTCCTTTCTGAGTTCTTGAGAGGGTCTTGAGAGCTCTTGGGAGTTTCAGCACATACAGTTCTTCTTTGTGAAAGAAGAAACATAAAACACCACAACCATACTAGCTTCCGGTTTACTGCTGCTAGCACCCAGTCCGGGAGTGCTCGAGGTTTGATTCGTAGGACGATTTCAAGCCAATCACGGTTCGTGTGGATACCGTAGAGGAGCTAGGCTGTTGTCAAGTTCCCACTGATTCTACCCAGCTATTAGGTGAAAGATCCTAATCTTCCAGGTACGAAATCTTTATTATACGGTTTATGGTGCATCACTTGGTTTTTGGTTAAGTTTCCTTGCTTCCGCTGTGCATTTGATGTTGTATATGAATGTCATATAGCTTAGGGAAACTTACAAACTACATCTCATGTAACTCTTGGATAGTTGAGTGAACAACACTTGTTTTTGTCTATCTTATAGACTTAGCTCAACTCCTTGCCTCTAAGTCCTTAATCCTATCAAGATGACCTAGTTAAGTTCAACACCATAATAAGCAGTTCCGATATTACAATTATCGCATCGCACCTTGCTAGAATAAACATTGGCACCTTGCTTTGGGAAAACCTACCAATTGTTGATCTTAACCTTGATGAGTGCTTATCATGGAAGGCAACACAAGAAGAACTTAATATTTACATCAACAAATTATTCCTATGCATCACATGCATGTTCTTGATTAATATATATTGATGTTTGTAATTTAACATCGATGTTGAACTTAAACATCGATGTATGAACTTCTGGAACTCAAGAACATCGATGTTGGAATTTTGAACATCGATGTTATGAGAGTTCTGGAACTTCAAAACAATTTGGCCGAGCTCAAATAACATCGATGTTTAACTCTTAACATCGATGTTTTTTGAGAGTTTTGCATGAGAACATCGATGTTGGTCACACAACATCGATGTTTTAAAGATTCGGGCGAGGCTAAACTTTATCAGCACATCGATGTTTGTCACACAACATCGATGTTATGAAGGTTCGACCAAGGCTAAACTTCATGCGAACAAGCTGTACTAGAACGACTATCGTTCTATACACAAACCGACACTCGATTTTTTTCTTAGTCGAACTCTTCGACTTACTACCATGAACATCTTGATTGATATCTCATACCAATCGAGTGCTTGTTGTCAAAACAATTTTAACAAAAACATAACATCAACATGTACAAAAATAATTTAGCATATTATATATACAAAATGAATTCTAGCATATCACATATACTAGCAAGTTCATACTATATCACATATAACATATGAACACATAATTCGGTTTAGCATTTCACAAGAGGCTTCGCTACCACTTTAGGTAACCGGGTCATGCAATTTGACAATTAAATGCAACTAAATATGCAGCGGAAATCCCGGTACTCATGGAGGATCCATGTGAAACAGAGTAAACCGAGTTATAGAAAAACATACCTGGTTCGGTTGAGGTCTTTCACTCAACTGATGATCCGAATCAGCAAGAGTCAGAAAGCAATCCCACCCCACTACAGTATCCACACGAACCGTGATAACTAGTTGGAATCGTCACACGATAACCAACCCGAGCACCCCCGAACTGATGTGCTAGCAGCAGGTTTCCGGGAGCTAGTGTTTGTGGTGTTTTTCTTCTTTCTCAAAGAAGAATATGTGCAACCTGAAAAACTCTAAGCTCTCAAGTCACTCAAGCTCTGAAAAATCAGACTCAAGGTGTAGAGTAATCTGATTACTCACTCCAATTAATGCATAGATTATTAGAGACAAGAATGGCCAACATAATGGTCCACCCAACATGATTAAGATTCCACCACTATCTAGTCTAATCATGTCTCCACTAAGCACTAATGGGACTACACATCACATGCCATCAGGTTTGGCTCAATAATTCTGACAATTATTGAATCAAACCAGCCCAAAACGACCCTGGTCCAACCACGGTCCAACCATACCTGGTCGAACCTGGTCCAACCACGGTTCAACCACCTGCTCGAATCAACGATTCTAAGTGTGTGACCCTGTAGGCACTTGTAACGTCCGGCAATAATTATAAACTCATTTACAATTGTAAGCAAAGAGCGGCGTCTAGCAACACATCATTGTTACCCGAACGACAAGATCAGTACTGATTCATATGCCTCGCAAACATGTCATCGTCCCTTCGTCCCATTATCAAGATTAAACACGAGACATGGAATATGTCATTCTTGCATATGTTAAATCTCGGTTTCTTGATCCTCGAGTTAACCACAAAAAACGGATACCTATGATATCACCATATCATAATCCGAGCATGGCTATGCATTTACAGTTCAACTCTATCAAGAAACCATCCGATAATATACCCATTATATGGTTTGGACGAATCCCCTCTAGATCATACAAAACCCACTACACTTTTATCATATGCCCAATGATTACACTAAGGTCTACTCATTTACAAAATAGCCAAGAGTAATATCAAAGTATACGACTCATATGTTGGGAACCTTGATGATCTCAGGTCTAAGGACAATACATATAAGAACCGCTATCGACAAACATATAACGTTCCATGTAGTGTTCTTATGTGGGTCGGTCCAGTCCACAAGTTCTCTAACTTGTACCCGTATGTAGAATTCGTATCACATATAAATTCTCAACATACGCTAGTCTTAATTTATTATTACAACCCATCCATAATAATAATTGACTAGGGACATTTAAGAATATGAAATATTCTAGGGTTATAAATATGTGCAAGCATTTATCTCATAAACGATATTTATTGGAATAACCTTATTGTGTATACATGACTACAAACAATCATCCATTGATTGGCTTTTGGGCATATTACACTATCAGTTTATTCACGACGATGTAACTTAGAAATATCTAGGTCCAGGCATTATTCACGCCCCTTCTACACTTTCTAAACATAACTATCGATCAATAACAATAGGCCGAATTTTTCAAGTTTATTAGTGTGCATTCTCACCATCATCAGAATCACTTAAGGATGTGTCATAATCGTCCTATGCCGCCATGAATTTCTTCCCTTTTCTTTTTGAAGAACCATATCTTGCTTTCCTCTTGTATGGGCATGCCAATTTGGTGTGTTTGGGCTTGTTGTATTCAAAGCAAACATTGGGCTCTCTTATTGTCTTATTATACTTGGAGCTCTTTAAGTTCTTCCCTTTTTGCAACTTCTTCTTCTTAAGAAACTTCATGAACTGCCTTGTGATGAGAGCAACATCAGCATCACTATCACTAGGTTCTTCACTTGAATCATGAACCTTTAATGCAAGATCTCTCTTCTTTTCTTCTCTGCCTTCAAACTTCATCCCTTTTCTTTTTGAAGAATCATATCTTGCTTTCCTCTTGTATGGGCATGCCAATTTGGTGTGTTTGGGCTTGTTGTATTCAAAGCAAACATTGGGCTCTCTTATTGTCTTATTATACTTGGAGCTCTTTAAGTTCTTCCTTTTTTGCAACTTCTTCTTCTTGAGAAACTTCATGAACTGCCTTGTGATGAGAGCAACATCAGCATCACTATCACTAGGTTCTTCACTTGAATCATGAACCTTTAATGCAAGATCTCTCTTCTTTTCTTCTCTGCCTTCAAACTTCATCCCATAAATAATCAAGGAGCCAACAAGCTCATTGTAGGTTAGACCATTAGGTCCCTTTGCCTCTTTTATAGCTGTGACCTTAGGTTCTTTTGCCTCTTTAATAGTCATGACCTTAGATTCTCATTCCTTGCTTAGAGACCTTAGTGCCTTAGTCACCTTCTCTTTGTCACTTTGTTTTCCAAGACTCGAGAGATTGTTACAAAGAGTAGAAAATTTAGTACTCGTGTCACTAATAGAATCGTTTGACATCATTGCAGAATGCTCATACTCTCTCACAAGCCTATTAGTTTTAGTTTCCTTAATTTGATTGGTTGCCTAATGAGTGGTATACAAAAACTTCCAAATTTCGTGAATACTCTTGCAATTTTTAATCCTTTCAAATTCGGACACACTCATTCCACATAGCAAACTAATCCTTATTGAAGCTTCGAGTGCACCCTTGTGCTTCTCACTCTCACTCTAATCACACAGTGACATAGGTCGCCTCTTCTAACAACTCTAAAAAATCTCCCTACTTTTTAAGCCATAACCACAAGAAAAATTTGCATCCTAACTTTTCAATAAACAAAGTTCTCACCATTAAAGTAATGTGCCTTGTGAATATTGCAACCCTCAAAACCCATGATGTCTTCTTTAGGAGGTTAAACTAAAACAGAGAGACCTAAGCTCCACGACCAATTGTAGACCTAAAATAGCTAAGAGAAGGAGGGGTGAAGTATCTACTAAACAAAAATTTGTGCAAGAGACAACTTATCTAAATTATGAGTTTATCTAAGAATACAAGGGAGATTGAAAGTATAAAAAAGCAACAACACAACTCAAAAACACAACAATTTAGTGTGATTCCCCTTAATCCTAAGGGTATTTCTACTACTCAAGGCTTCCCTTTGAGAATTTCCAAATCCACTAACTAATTTTTTCAAAAGTAAAACTTAACCTTTACATACTTAGCTTTTTCCAAGGCTAACGCTATAATTTTCACTCTCCCAAAGCATCCCAAACTTGGAATACAAAAAACCCCAAGTAAGATTACCCCAATCCAATAAAAAAATGATTTTCAAGGAACACAAAGAGTGGCACACTCTGTGTTTATAATTTTATGTTCAAAGATCTCTCAAGGTTAAAGTGCACCAAGCAAACTCTTTTCCACCTATTTATAGGCCTCAATAACAAGTGGACGCTTGATGTCTAAGAATAATTTTAAATAAGCTCGTTATTTGAAAACTTGGGTAAGAAGCAGTTACCCAAATTTGCTTCTGAAAGTTTTTGCCCTTTCAATCAAAAACTTAACCGTTGAAATTGTGACTTCTTTTCAATTTTTTACTTGTCTCCTTGTGATAATAAGCCGGAAAAACGTCCATAAATTCCTGCTTTATAGGTTCTTGAAGCTTTTTGATTGGAGGAATAGAAAACCCCTCACTTGAATGGCACATCCTTATTGACTTTGTTTGTGCATGAAAGTAGACAAGAAAAACAGTCATATTATCATTTCACTAGCTAGCTTGAACAAATTTTGAATCTTCCCTTCTTTGTCATCTTGTCTCTTTTAGAGTAGTAGAAAAGAAAAGAATGATGGTGTTTGCAGAAGAAGATAAATAGTGGCGAGTACAACCATTTTTCACAGGTGGCACGTGTGTTATTAAAGATTCGTTGTAGGGAAAAAAATGGAAATGCTATTGTACACAAAACAGTGTACGAAGAGGTTGGATATACAGACCTATAATAAAACAAAACCTATAGGCATTTGGTTTACCTAACAGTCCAACAAGTCCAGACATTACAAAAAAAAAAAATTTTAAAAGGGGACTTTGGTTTCTCTTTAAAGTCCAAGCCTAAGTGTATTAAATATAGCCAAATATGTGAAAAGAGCCCAAACATTTTAAAAAAGCCTTTAAATTTTCAAAATACACTAACTTTGTAAAAAAAGCCCACTAAAGTCCAAAAAAATAATGCTTAAACATTTATTTAATTACACGAAAGTTGTAAATTTATCAAAAAAAATATAATTAGACAGATGGGATAAATGAAATGAACATCAGCAATTTATTTTGATGTAAAAATATTTTTTCTACGTATTTAACCAACTAGTAATGAATTAGCCATCTTAAATGATAATGAATATAAATTTTCAAATAAATTTAGTATAATAGCTCCATCGTTCAAGTATTATGTTCAGATTTGTCTATAATAATTTTTATAACATTCTTCTTCCTCTTGTGTTAACACCTTTAAATTATAATATCACCTTCATAAAAATCTTCTATGAATTAATATTTTTTTATTTTTATCAAAAATTATCATAACAAAATTTATATTGATTTTATAGTTCTTATATTTTATTTAAACATATACGATATATATTTCTAATGATTATTGTTGTGCAATATAATTTTCAGATTTTGGATGATCATAGCATGATAATATAAATTTTTTTCATCTGAAACCTTGTTCCTTTATTTAGATATTTTACAATTTTTATAATTATTTTGTATTTCGTACTCTCCAAAAATGTTTGCAAACAATGTATTCATATTATTACAACATAAAATATTAGTGTAAGAATATGTACATATTATATATTATTTTACATTTTTCAATACACTTAAACTTTTTTTGTCAACATGCTTGAAAAACCAAATTTAAAATTATTAACAAGTTTCTTAATATAAGATCTTCATGTGTAAGGATCGACACTAGTTAAGTTATACAATGTAATTTTCATTCAATTACTATATGTCAACAAGTGGCGGCAAAAAGATTTCTCAGGTTTTCAATTTCTATTGAAAGTTATTTTTTATAAATTTATCTCTAATTGTGCCCTCTTAGCATTACTGTAGACAATATTATGAGAATGAATTATTTTGTAACAATTATCTAATTTTATGAACAAGTACTATAGTGTTTCTTTAAAGAGACTTAGTATTGGTTTTACTGTTAATTAACAATTGGCTATACATAATGGATATCCAGAATGAGAATAGTGATCTAGTTTCGTTTGAACGATAACCCATCGTATATTTTTTCCAAACTCCTATAGATGAGGACAATTCTACACCTACAATCACGGAAACAACAAAGCAAATAAGGAAGAGGCTGCAATAGTTATCAATGATGGTGATGAAGATTTGTATACAAAATGGAAAAGGAATGAGACATCTAATATTTGGGAAGAGTTCAAAGAAATAACCCTTCAAGATGGAACAAAAAAATTGAAATGTATTCACTACAACCATAATTTCCTCCATAATCCTAGTGGGACGACATTAAAATATCTCAAGCACTTGAATTTTTTTCTAAGGAGAAAGGTTAATTGCAAGGACAACAACACCTTAGTGTTACGCTGTCACCAACGAAACTAAAAGTGCGAATATAGTGAAAAATTTCACGCATAATCAATCTAAGGTATGAGTGATTACTTCTCATATGATTCTACATTTTAGTTTTATGGAGGATGAGTGTTTAAATTTATTTATTAGGAATAGCTACTCCTATTTATGAGAAAAATAGCCATACAACACTAAATATTGATTCTATAACTGGTTAAGAGGTGGAGAAAAAGAGGTTCAAAGCAATGCTGCATACGTATTTGTAAAAATCATTTCAGAATATCCAATATATGGTTCTTACGTGTCATTTTCAGGATAAAGACTGGAATATACAAAAGCGTACGTTAAACTTTTTTAATGTTTTACTATATCGTACTGCTTTAGCAATTTATAATGAGAAGCATAAAAATTGGATTGAGTGGGAAATGGATAAAAAGTTATGCAGTGTCACTATTGACAATGCAGACTACAATGATGTGGTTGTGAATGAATTACCAAAAATTCTTCTTTGAAAAGAAACTTCATATTAACGGCAAATTATTTCATGTCTGATGTTTTGCAAATATTCTTAACTTGCTAGTACAAGAAAGGTATTCTTGGATACAAGATATGTAACGCCCCAGATTTTTCATAATTTATTTTATGGAATTTCGGGAATTTCATTTCCAATTTTACCATCGAGTTATTTCTGAGTTTTGGTCAAGAAACTAATTCTTTCCCTTGGTTAAATGTCATTTATTTTTGGAGTTTTCTTAAACCGAGGTTCCGTTTCGAATCGTTTCGAGTTCGAGGCGTTGAGGAAGTGTTTTTGGTGTAGTTGTAATGAAACTACGTCGTTATGAAGAGTCAATTGGAAAAAAAAAAAGTGGAGAAACTGCATTGACTGGCGAGGGTTGACCGAGCCTCAGTCCGAAACGACGTCGTTTCGGGACTGAGCCGGCCCATCCCTAAAAACTCTCCTCTCCTCTTTCTTCCTTTCCTCCTTTCCTCTTTGCTTTCTTTTCTCCCCCACACCCGACGGCGCCTCCCTACTTATCTTCTTCTTTTCTCTTCTCTCTCTCCTCCACAAACTCGCACGCCGCCACCCAAAGCTTCTTCTTCTTTTCGACGCCACCGTCTTCTAGCACCTGCAGGAGAGGAGAGCTATTTGAGGAGAGCCTGTGGCAGGAGCGCTGGCTTGCACGAGATTTGGGCTCGGGATCTTGGCTCGAATCGCCGCCATTCGCATATTGCCGGTAGGCCATGGGTTTCCCCTTCCTCTTCCTTTTTAGTTCGTTTCATTGGCCGTTTGAGGTTGTTGTGTAGTGGGATTAACCCGATTTGGATTTTTTGATTGTTATTGTTCCGGTTGTGGTTCATTGTTGGGGGGGGGGGGGGGGGGGGGGGGGGGGGGGGGGGGGGGGGGTAGCAGCGTCCTAGCATGGGTCCTGGCCAGACTGAAGTTGGTGGTTGCAGTGCCGGGTGGTGGTGGTCGGGTGGTTGTGAGGTCTGTTCAGGTTGTGGTGTCGGGTCGCTGGGTTTTTCTGTGGCTCGGATTGTGTCGTTGTGGAGTACAGAGGCCTCACTCGTGGATCTGTTGCTGCCTAGACAGGCCCTTTTACCGGTAAGAATTCCGGCAACCTACTAGCTTATCCTCTAATTATTGATGCCTTCGGCTGCTTAAAGTTGTTTCTGAGTATGAAATGGCATGGTTTGTTTGTCAACAGTTAGTGGTGGTGTTGTCCTATGAGTTCAGTTACTGTTCCGGTAAGGAGTGGCCGGAATTCGGCGAGAGGGTTGTTATTTTAGCGAGTGGGTGTTATTCCTGTAGGACGGAATCTTCTTCGGCTTTTGACGGTATTGTTTCTGATGATGCTGTAATTTGAATTCCATCCATGGCATGCATTGTATTAAAGGGTGTAATTGATGTATCAGGAATAACCCAGTATAGTAGAACCCGTGAGCGGGGGGAATGAGTGACACGTGGCCGGATTATGTTCGACGTGTGTAGTGTCTCTAGGTCGGGTAACCTTGGGTTCGGGTATGCCTCAAAGCGGGAATTAAGAAACTGGGCCCAGGCCCAATAACGATACACTGAACCTTGGATGTACTAATTTTGGACTTAATAAGAATGGGCTTTAAGCCCAAGGACATGTTTGGGTTAGTGATGGATTTCGATGATGTGGGCTTTAGGCCAATAATGAATAATTTACTTGAGATGGGCTTTAGGTTCAATGGTTAACTTGGGGCTTTTTGAGCGTAGTTAGATAATTGGACTGAAGGACTATAGATCTGATGGATGGGTTCGGTGAGAATTACAAGAATTGTTAGGGTTGAACCCGGGATCATGTGGTTGACATGCATTTATTTAGTTGTTATAAATAAACATCTTATTTGGTGTGTGTATTCGTAGGACCTTACGAATATAGGATATGTCGAGGCAGGACAAGGCTTCAATCTCTGAGGCAATTAATATGGCCCAGGTGAGGACATATAAACCTTGATATGCTTTACTGCCTGCGGTACTCAGGTTGATAGGCTTGGTACTGTGTATGGTAAATGGTTTAATGTTGCTAGCCTTGTATGCTTGATTTAGCTTGGTGTGATTCATGCTCTCACTGTGATATGTACCTGATTGTATTTGTGTATACGTTGAAGCCAAGATAGTTGTTATGAGCTGATGATGCCATGTTAATTGTTATAAGTTGATATAACATGTTAATGGTTATGAGCTGTTGGTGTGATGCTAAATATTATGAGCTGATAATGCCATGCTAATTATTATGAGGTGATAATGCCATGTTGACTATTTATGGGCCAGTATTGCCTTGTTTTATGATATGTGCTGTTATGCCAATATCATGTGTACCTGTGAGCCTTAGGCTCGGTTTAGAGACTCTCTCCGGTGGCACACCACCTGTAAACACACTTTGAAAATCACTCAATACATATGTCATAACTGATAATAAATAATTCAGAGCAATATATGTTATACTGTGGGGCTGTTGACCGGTAGCACCGAGTGGGAAAGAGGGTACCCCTCGGGTCCTATTATTATAGTGAGGTATACTCACAACGACGGCGGCGAGGGGATTGATGGGTACGCCCCTCGAATAGCATATTAGTGAGAGTACCCCTCACAGAGCTTGCGCCTTGGGGATTTGTCGGGTGTACCCCTTGGTTATTTGTTGTTATCTATTTCCTTTGGTGGGAGCACCCCTCACAGAGCTGGCGACTTGGGGACTGATGGGTGTGCCCCAAGAATTTGGATTGTATACATTCCTTTGAGGAGAGCACCCCTTCTAGAGATGTCGGCCACTTGTTTGTTAGTGGTTTTCTTTGTCGGTACCTACCCATTCCGATGTGTTGATATATGTATATATATGTTTATATTTGGGCTTATGCCCTGGGGAGCTGGCCAGTCGCTACCGCACCCGACGCACACAGTAGAGGGCCCTAATAAAATATTCAAAGTTAATAAATGATGAACTATCACTCAATAAGATGATTTGAGTTAAGTGTGGGATTAAAGTCTGATGCTGACCTTGATTGTGCACTGTGACCTGATATGTTCACTGTGACTTGATATGTGCACTGTGGCTAATATTGCCAGGTTCTGATGTATTCGCGGTGGATTTGTATATGTATATTCTGGTTTATTTGTTTATGGTGAGACAGTGGTTGGTCTCACCCCCTCACAGCTTTTACACAGGTTAACTGATCATGGATCAGGGACGCATTCATGTAGCTGTGCCTACTTTCCTATGGGGACGGATCCATAGGTTGACACTTCATATGTCTGTATTTGTCACTGAACTAGATATTGATTTCCCGCTGCATAACTTATCGGGAAGTTGTTTGTATTGTTCGGATTGAACACTTGTTTTTCCGGTTGGTTTGCCGGTGTTTACATAGCTTGATAAGCCCGATTTATTTTTGAGTCTTTAAGCATCCCGATGTTTGATTTGTTACTTTGAGTTTTTGATGATATGTTTTACATAGTGTTTGGCATCCCTGGACTCAAGGGCATTTTTGTCTCTTTATTCTCATTTATGTTTTGTATATTTGGTTTTGGGATGCGGTCGTTTCAGCTTGGTAGCGGAGCAGGCTTTAGGTCTTTTGGGTTTCCAAACAAGTGTCTTGTTGTGATTGATGTGCATAAGCCTGTTCCATGTTTTGGGGTCGTTTTTAAACTGTTTTTGAAAAATTGCATTCATATAAGTGTCGATATGGATCCGATAGGCAGTACCTCAATGCTAAGGTTCGGAAAGACCCGAAAATAAAATAAATTTTCGACCTTGGTTGTCGATGTCGGTTTTAGTGGTACATCCACTGTCTTAATAAATCTAGGTAAACCTTAGGCCTTGGCTGATGATTCTCTTCGGTATTGTGAGGGAGTATATCATCTAAGAGTTTAAAAGGCTTGCTCGTAATGTGGGTGGATTGACCTGCGTAGTCAATGAGATGTTGTGTTGTTAACAATGGTGTTAACACTCGATGTGGGGTCAGTTCGAGACGATTTTTCCTACTCTATGTGAAGTTGTTTTCCAGTGGGACAGAGGTATCACTCGTCGTGGCTTGATGTTCAAGTGGTGTGTCGTTGCGACGAAACAACGTTGTCGACACGTTTTATTACCTGGTTTGAGTAATGATGGTGGCAAGTTCGTGATTGTGCACCATGCTATATCAAAATCTGGAATTGATGTCAGGTGTTGTTGTCATGTCGTTGTGGTTGTTTTTCCCAAAAGAATGTTATATGACAGTTGGGGTCTCTGGCGATATTGATGTTGAACAGGTTTGTTGAGGGGCATCGACTAAGTGATTGATCAGTTTCTATTATGTTCTAATCGTGATGGACTCGAGTGAGTTCGATGTGATATTCAGTTGGATTGGTTGTCCAAGCATCCGACAGTGGTGGATTGTCGGGCCAAGGTAGCGTGCTTGACTTCTCTGTCAGGGCAAAGATTGGTTTCGTTGGAGAGCGACGAGCTCTGCCAGCATGTTGCTTCTTGGTTATCTGGACTTTCAGAATGATCCAAAAGGGATGTGAGGCTCCTTGCTCACGTGAATGATTCTACGGTACTAGTGTCGGGTTGGAGGACATCCCAATAGTGATGGAGTGTCCAAATGTTTCCCCTGACGACTTGCTAGGCTTACCTCCGGAACGTGAGGTAGAGTATACAGTGTACTTGGTACCGGGGGTTGCTCCTAATTCAATTCCGCCTTACAGAATGGCTCCGACTGAACTTCAGGGATTGATGAAACAACTGTGGTTGTTGGACCTATTTATGGTCATTACTATTGATGAGGTTCGGGTCTACTCGAGGAGTGAGGCCGAGCATGCGGGCATTTGAGTCAGGTTATGCCGAAGCTGAGGGGACAATAGTTGTATGCCAAGCTCAGCAAGCGAGAGTTTCGGCTGGACGGGGTTGCTTTCGTAGGTCACCAAGTGTCTGGTGAAGACATTAAGGTGGATCCAACCTTAGGGCCGTTATTGTATGGGGACCACCGAAGGATATACCTGAGGTATGGAGTTTTTGTGGACTTTCTGGCTGTTACTGGAGGTCTATCGACGCGTCTCCTTGAATAGGGTTTCACGACGAGGTTATTGAGGTTAAATTGTGTGCTGTTGGGATTTACGCTACCAGCAGAGTTACGTGGTGTTAGAGAGTCGCTGGGCTTATGCACCTATTTTGATTGCTCCGAGACACGTTGTGGAGTACATAGTGATTAGCGATGCTTTTAGTTTAGGTTTGGGATGTGACCTGATGCAGGAGGGCCAGTTGTTGCTTATGCCTCCAGGCAGTTGGGAACTCTTGAGAAGAGTAACCAAACCCATGATCTGGAATTGGCTGTGGTGATCTTTGCTTTAAAATCTAGGGACACCGTTCGTTGGGCTAGAAGTGTTGGATTCTCATGGATCCCAAGAAAGTTGCTTCTATGGTTCGAGAGTCAGTTTCTTGTACTTTATCTTCCTTGGTAGAGTTGGTTGGACGCATAGTTGGAGGTGGATGACACCGATGCTTTGTGAGTCAGTTCTAGCATCCAACTGACCTTGCGTGACAAAATCATCGAGTTGTTTCTTTTGGTAATCCTCATCTAGCTGAGTTGCGAAACTAGGCTCTCGGTGGGGAGAGTTCCAGTTTTTATATTCGGAAGGATGGTGCTTAGATGACCGCTGATCGATTGCGCTTTTCGAAAGTTGATGATTTGAGGAGATGGATCATGGATGAAGCGCATAACACGCCGTATGCTATGCATCCGGGTAACACCAAAATGTATCAGAACTTGAAGAGTCATTATTGGTGGTCCGGGATGAAGAAGGATGTTACGAATTTTGTGGCTCGTTGTATGACTTGCCAGCAGGTGAAAGTCGAGCATCAGACTCATGCGGGCAAGTTGAGATCTTTGACTATTCCGCTGTGGATGTGGAAAAAATAATTATGGACTTTGCGATCGAGTTAGTGAGGACCCGGGGTCGGCATGTTGCAAGATGGGTCGTTATCGAGAGGCTGACCAAGTCAGGTCATTTCATTTTTGAATACGAGACGGATATGATGGATAAGCTGGTCTAGACGTATGTTTTGTGAGACTATAAGGAGTTCCACTATCCATTATTTCGGACAGAGAACCGAGGTTTGCTTTCACTTCTGGAAGAGTTGTAGTTAGCTTCAGGTGCTAAGCTGAGTTTTAGCGTTGCTTTTGTCTATAGACCGATGGACTATTGGAGTGTTCTCTTCAGACACTAGAGGATATGCTTTGAGTTGTGGTGCTTAACATCATTGATGCTTGGGATGAATAGTTTTCGTTGGTTGAGTTGTTTACAACAGCAGTTACCATTCCGGTTTTGGTGCCTTACGAGGTTTTATACGGGCAGAAATGCCGTAGTTGGGTCTATCGGGATGACGTAGGTCTGAGACAAATGATTGGTCTAGATCTTGTCCAGGAGACTATGGATCAGATTGAGGTGGTCAAGCAGTGCATGAGAGCTACTCAGGACCGACAGAGAAGCTATACTGATAAGCATCGTTGGGAGATGGAGTACAGTGTAGGTGACAAACTTTTCCTCCGTGTTGCTCCCTGGAGAGGTGTTATCTGGTTTGGGAGGAAGGGAAAGTTGAGCCCTCGTTATATCGGTCCCTATGAGATCGTGGAGCGGATTGGTCCGCTGGCTTATAGATTGGCTTTACCGGAGGAGCTGTCTCGCATACAAGATGTATTCCATGTCTCGATGTTGAGGCGTTATCGGTCTGATTCGAGTCATGTGGTATCACCTGTGGAGTTGGAGGTTGCTGATGATTTGACATATGTCGAGGAGCCGGTTGAGATCTTAGCTCGGGAGGTGCGGCAGCTGAGGAGCCGTACTATTCCCATGGTTCGAGTTAGATGGAGCCGTCATTCTCCGAATGAGGCTACTTGGGAGAATGAGTTCCCTATGAGAGATCAGTCTCCACACCTCTTTTGATTCCTATCATGTAATTTTGAGGACAAAATTTTCTTAAATGGGGTAGAACTGTAACGCCCCGATTTTTCATAATTTATTTTATGGAATTTTGGGAATTTCATTTCCAATTTTACCCTCGAGTTATGTCCGAGTTTTGGTCAAGAAACTAATTCTTTCCCTTGGTTAAATGTCTTTTATTTTTGGAGTTTTCTTAAACCGAGGTTCCGTTTCGAACCGTTTCGAGTTCAGGGGGCTGAGGAAGTGTTTTTTGGTGTAGTTGTAATAAAACTATGTCTTTTTGTGGAGTCAAGTGGAAAAAAAAAAGAGGAGAAACCACGCTGACTGGCAAGGGTTGACCGCGCCTCAGTCCGAAACGACGTCGTTTCGGGACTGAGCCGGCCCAACCCTAAAAACTCTCCTCTCCTCTTTCTTCTTTTCCTCTTTTCCTCTTTGCTTTCTTTTCTCCCCCACACCCGACGGTGCCTCCCTACTTCTCTTCTTCTTTTCTCTTCTCTGTCTCCTTGACAAACTCGCACGCCGCCACCCACAGCTTCTTCTTCCTCTCGAAGCCACCGTCTTCTAGCACCTGCACGAGAGGAGAGCTATTCGAGGAGAGCCTGTGGCAGGAGCGCTGGCTTGCACGCTGTGACACCAGGGGTCTATGAGGGCGGGAAGTGTACGCCGGTGCCGGGATGAGCATGGACAAGGAGCGGCTTCTGGCAGGCTTCTAGACGGAGGGGCACAGGAATGAACCGAATCCACACCGGAATAGGAGAGATCCTGAGACTGTGTAGGGATGGGGCTGCACAGTTGGGGCGATTTCATAATATACGGGTATGGGACTGTATAATTAAGAATAGCTCAAATAAAGTGATTTCGAGGTTGTACAGGTATGGGACTGCACAATCGAGAATAGCTTAAACGGGTTGATGGGTACTAACTATATCAACAAGGTGCACCTACCTTTTCGGCGCTCATTCTAGAAAAACTCTAAACTTAAACGTGCTTGACTTGGAGAAATTCTAGGATGGGTGACCACCTGGGAAGTTTTCCCCGGAAACGTGCGAGTGAGGACAAAGCATGTTGGAAAGGTCCCGTGTTGGTCTGTAGTGACAGTCGACAAACCGGGACGTTACAGTTGGTAGCGGAGCTCCAGGACTCCCCTAGTACGGTGCAGGGTTCAGGGACGAACCTAGCGGAAGCTGGTGGGCCAGTGTCTCCTAGGGTCTATGAGGGCAGGAAGTGTACGCCGGTGCCGGCATGAGCATGGACAAGGAGCGGCTTCTGGCAGGCTTCTAGACGGAGGGGCGCAGGAATGAACCGAATCCACACCGGAATAGGAGAGATCCTGAGACTGTGTAGGCATGGGGCTACACAGTTGGGGCGATTTCATAATATACGGGTATGGGACTGCATAATTAGGAATAGCTCAAATAAAGTGATTTCGAGGTTGTACAGGTATGGGACTGCACAATCGAGAATAGCTTAAACGGTTTGATGGGTACTAACTATATCAACAAGGGCGCTCATTCTAGAAAAACTCTAAAGTTAAACGTGCTTGACTTGGAGAAATTCTAGGATGGGTGACCACCTGGGAAGTTTTCCCCGGAAACGTGCGAGTGAGGACAAAGCATGTTGGAAAGGTCCCGTGTTAGTCTGTAGTGACAGTCGACAAACCGGGACGTTACAGTTGGTAGCGGAGCTCCAGGACTCCCCTAGTACGGTGCAGGGTTCGGGGACGAACCTAGCGGAAGCTGGTGGGCCAGTGTCTCCTAGGGTCTATGAGGGCAGGAAGTGTACGCCGGTGCCGGGATGAGCATGGACAAGGAGCGGCTTCTGGCAGGCTTCTAGACGGAGGGGCACAGGAATGAACCGAATCCACACCGGAATAGGAGAGGTCCTGAGACTGTATAGGGATGGGGCTGCACAGTTGGGGCGATTTCATAATATACTGGTATGGGACTGTATAATTAAGAATAGACCAAATAAAGTGATTTCGAGGTTGTACAGGTATGAGACTGCACAATCGAGAATAGCTTAAACGGTTTGATGGGTACTAACTATATCAACAAGGTGCACCTACCTTTTCGGCGCTCATTCTAGAAAAACTCTAAAGTTAAACGTGCTTGACTTGGAGAAATTCTAGGATGGGTGACCTCCTGGGAAGTTTTCCCCGGAAACGTGCGAGTGAGGACAAAGCATGTTGGAAAGATCTCGTGTTGGTCTGTAGTGACAGTCGACAAACCGGGACGTTACACACGCGATTTGGGCTCGGGATCTTGGCTCGAATTGCCGCCGTTCGCCGCCTTCGCATATTGCCGGTAGGCCATGGGTTTCCCAATCCCCTTTCTTTTTAGTTCGTTTCATTGGTCGTTTGAGGTTGTTGTGTAGTGGGATTAACCCGATTTGGATTCTTTTGTTGTTATTGTTCCAGTGGTGGTTCGTTGTTGGGCGTGGTGGTCGTGCTTGGCCGCGGGGGGGGGGGGGGGATCAGCGTCCTTGCGTGGGTCCTGGCTGGACTGAAGTTGGTGGTTGCGGTGCCGGGTGGTGGTGGTCAGGTGGTTGTGAGGTGAGGTATGTTGAGGTTGTGGTGTCGGGTCTCTGGGTTTTTCAGTGGCTCGAGTTGAGTCGTTGTGGAGTACAGAGGCCTCACTCGTGGATCTGTTGCTGCCTAGACAGGCCCTTTTACCGGTAAGAATTCCGGCAACCTACTAGCTTATCCTCTAATTATTGATGCCTTCGGCTGCTTAAAGTTGTTTCTGAGTATGAAATGGCATGGTTTGTTTGTCGACAGTTAGTGGTGGTGTTGTCCTATGAGTTCAGTTACTGTTCCGGTAAGGAGTGGCCAAAATTCGGCGAGAGGGTTGTTATTTTAGCGAGTGGGTGTTATTCCTGTAGGACGGAATCTTCTTCGGCTTTTGACGGTATTGTTTCTGATGATGCTGTAATTTGAATTCCATCCATGGCATGCATTGTATTAAAGGGTGTAATTGATGTATCAGGAATAACCTAGTATAGTAGAACCCGTGAGCGGGGGGAATGAGTGACACGTGGCCGGATTATGTCCGATGTGTGTAGTGTCTCTAGGTCGGGTAACCTTGGGTTCGGGTATGCCTCAAAGCGGGAATTAAGAAACTGGGCCCAAGCCCAATAACGATACACTGAACCTTGGATGTACTAATTTTGAACTTAATAAGAATGGGCTATAAGCCCATGGACATGTTTGGGTTAGTGATGGATTTCGATGATATGGGCTTTAGGCCAATAATGAATAATTTACTTGAGATGGGCTTTAAGCCTAAAACAAAGAATAATCCATGAATTGGGTTTTAGGTTCAATGGTTGACTTGGGGCTTTTTGAGCGTTGTTAGATAACTGGACTGAAGGACAATAGTTCTGATGGATGGGTCGGTGAGAATTACAAGAATTGTTTGGGTTGAACCCGGGATCATGTGGTTGACATGCATTTATTTAGTTGTTATGAATAAACTTCTTATTTGGTGTGTGTATTCGTAGGACCTTACGAATATAGGATATGTCGAGGCAGGACAATGCTTCATTCTCTGAGGCAACTAATATGGCCCAGGTGAGGACATATAAACCTTGATATGCTTTACTGCCTGCGGTACTCAGGTTGATAGGCTTGGTACTTGGTATGGTAAATGGTTTATTGTTACAAGCCTTGTACGCTTGATCTAGCTTGGTGTGATTCATGCTCTGACTGTGATACGTACCTGATTGTATTTGTGTATACGTTGATGCCAAGATAGTTGTTATGAGCTGATGATGCCATGTTAATTGTTATAAGTTGATATAACATGTTAATGGTTATGAGCTGTTGGTGTGATGCTAAATATTATGAGCTGATAATGCCATGCTAATTATTATGAGCTGATAATGCCATGTTGACTATTTATGGGCCGGTATTGCCTTGTTTTATGATATGTGCTGTTATGCCAATATCATGTGTACCTGTGAGCCTTAGGCTCGGTTTAGAGACTCTCTCTGGTGGCACACCACCTGTAAACACACTTTGAAAATCACTCAATACATATGTCATAACTGATAATAAATAATTCAGAACAATATATGTTCTACTGTGGGGCTGTTGACCGGTAGCACCGGTGGGAAAGAGGGTACGGATCCATAGGTTGACACTTCATATGTCTGTATTTGTCGCTGAACTAGATATTGATTTTCCGCTGCGTAACTTATCGGGATGTTGTTTGTATTGTTCGGATTGAACACTTGTTTTTCCGGCTGGTTTGCCGGTGTTTACATGGCTTGATAAGCCCGATTTATTTTTGAGTCTTTAAGCATCCCGATGTTTGATTTGTTACTTTGAGTTTTTGATGATATGTTTTACATAGTGTTTGGCATCCCTGGACTCAAGGGCATTTTTGTCTCTTTATTGTCATTTATGTTTTGTATATTTGGTTTTGGGATGAGGTATATAATTGAAAAAATTTGGGAAGTGAGAAATATGTGTCAAAAGTAGATACACGAATTGCTATCTTCGATGAAATTTTCAACCTTTTTAAATTACCATCGAAAGAAATTATTATGGATTGTTGTTCTTGGTGGAATGCAATATATGCCACGCTTCAATCTGCTTTGAATTTTTTACAAGTATTCTATCAATATCAGCGATGGATTCAAGTTCTCACTATTTTACCTAGCAATGAGGATTAGAAGAAGGTTAGCCATGTGTGTTGATTCCGTGAAATATTGAATTAGATTACCAATATTACTTCTGGAAGTAAATAGCCAACTGTAAATATATTTCTTCCTAAACTTTGGAGCATAGAAGAAACATTGGAAGAAAAACAAGCTTGAAGATGATATCATTAGAGAAATGGCTAAGAAAATGAAACTCAAATTTGGAAAACATGAGGGTTACAACAATCTATTGATATCTATTGCAGTTGTTTTGGATTCATGAAACAAAATGATACTAGTTCAGCAATGTTTCCCACTAATATATTTTGAAGTTAAGGTTTTTTTTTTTTGAAGCCAAACGATTTGCTTTATTGATAACTATATGCAATACAAGGACCTGTATGCAATACAAAGACCTATATCAAAAACAAACAGACATACAGAGGCAGGGACAATCAGCTGTAGCCTGAGAATCTATAAAGCGTATCAGATCCTACGAAGGACTCGCGGTACGCCAAATCACAGACAAAGACAGTACTTGAATTAGGTTACATCCTGTGCGCGAGCAGGTTAAAATTCCTATGAGGGGCCTTCCAGTTCTTGATACACTCTGAATTAGAGAGTACACACGAAACATTGAATGGAAAATCATCACGTAATGCCTTGATCCAAACAGTGACATTCACCAAAGAGAGATCTACCACTCTATCAACGTCTGTAGCGACCCGATTGAAAATCCTGCGGTTCCTTTCAAGCCATATAGACCATAGAGTAGAGTACGCTATCACGACCCAAAAGGATCTACTGCCATTGTTGGGGGACATAAAGGCCCATTGTAACAAGAATTCTTCCAAAGATGTTGGCATAACCCACGCCACCCCCTACCAGCAACAAATCTTAGACCAAATTCGCCATGAAACAGGACACAACAGAAGCAAGTGATCTCGGGTTTCAAGACAAGAGGAACACAACGAACATATTGAATCCGCCAAGGGAATGATGCCTCTGTATCTAAGAACATCCTTGGTAGGTATCCCATTTTTTAGAGCCAACCAAATCCAGCACTCCACCTTGAAAGGTGTAAGTGAAAACCATATATAAGGCTTGTCTCTGACCAGAGAAGCAAAGGTTACTATTGAGATAAATATTGCACGTGATACTTCATTCATGCTTTACAATGAATATGTTACGGCCTGCACAATAAATATTGTTGAAAAGCATGCTCAAGTTGAAAATGAAGATCTATTTCAGATGGGACTAGTAAAATTAGCTTCACAGGAAGGAAAAAGTTTGATTGTTTTATACGAGAGATGGAAACATGTGAAAACGTGAAGACATAGTTAGATATATCTCTGAATGAAAGAGTTTATATATGTCCTAAAGATACAGAGTCTTAATTTATGCATTGGAATGGTGGAATACCAACAGTTTGAAGTTTCGAATTTATCCGAAATGGCCTGCGACATATTATTTGTACCTATCACAAGCAAAAGCTTTCTAATCAACTTTCAGTACTAGGGAAACAAATATTAATCTGCATCGTTCATCTTTAGCTACAAGTACAACTCAAGTTTTAATTTATGGGAGAGAATGGTATAGAAACTTTTATGGTCTACGAGGAGAAAAAAATTGAAATGCCCCGACCCGTATTTACCGTACACAGTAATCACGTGCCGGAACTATGACGACCCAACCAAACCAAGCCCAGCATACAGTGTGTACAACAGTAACTCGGGCCCAACAGCCCAAAATAGGAAACATCATAAATAACAAAACCGGCCCAATGGCCCAATACAATCAATAAAATGCACAGCGGAAGACTTAACAACTCACAATACACTGTATGCTACACTTATGCAAACTATGGATCCAAGCCCTGTCCAAGCGATAATGTCGCAGCCTGTCTGGAATGCACCAAATCTGTACAACAAACAATCCATCCTACGGGATGAAAGCCCGCAGGTGAGGGGTGAGTCCGAAGTGCTCACCGACGAAGGAAAGACAATCAATATGCAACTATAATAACTCAAGGTCTAAAACCATCAAAAACCAAAAGACAAGACCCAAAATCGGTCTAAGACAAAAAAGACTCATATAACATCCAATTATCCAATTTTATCTTTTCCAGGCCCCGTCACGGATAAGCTAGAGGTCAAACCTGGTTATCAACACATTCCGGGTGCCATACCAAATCCAGAGAACCCAGGGATCGACATCCCAAAAATACGAACCCAGGGATAGACATCCCAAAAATAATCACGGGATAGACATCCCAAGCATAGACATACTTATCATAAGAACCCAGGTCAAGGCCACCACGAAACAGTCTTAAACCATCGAGTCGTACCACTACTTACCACGTGACAATTATATTATCGTTCAAGACCAAATCACAGGGATCGACATCCCTAACCAAAATACCGGGATAGAAATCCCATCCAAAATACCAAGGATCGACATCCTTGTCACAATTTATTATTTAATCCATTTTATTTAGTGCCAAAACGACTCAAGGATAAACATCCAAAAACCGACATGGGATAAACATCCCGACCACAATCAAGACAATGGGATAAACGTCCCAAAGCATAACATAGCAAATGCAGCATCCAACAGTGTAAAACCAACAAACACAACTACCGAGTAATATAGGCACATATTGAAGGAAATCCATCCTCACCTTGGCCGATTACTCAACTCCGAAAACAATGACCGGTCCGACGCCGGCTCCTCGGGAAACTGCCCGATTTCCAAACCTATACAACAAAACCATATATACACATAAATGCACATAATCGGTATACTATGATGCCAAACTACGAAATAGCCCATCCCGGTTCATATCTGTTATTATTATCTTTTACCGAAAATATTTTACCGTACGTATTTCCGAATATAATGTCGGTACCATACTTCAATTAAACTCTTTCAAAATATTTCCATAAATTAATTATACTTTTTCCAAAATAATATTTACCATAATTTTCTGGAAAATATAACATATGTATATATATTCTTCCAAAACATTTTTCATAAAATATATTACTTGCCGATAATAATTATCCAAATATTATTATATTATAAGACCATATTTCCAGTAAACATAATTATACGAATTTATTTTCCAGGATATAAATACGAATTTACGTATATACATATATTTTTCCAAAGGTAATAATTATATATATTCTCAAAACTATTACTTTTGTATACCATAAATACATATCTCCAAAAATAGTTAATTGCCATAATTCCCAAAATATATATTTTTCTATAACGTAAATATATTCCCAGAATATATATGTATTTATTATTATTATTATTATTATTATTATTATTTCCCTTTCTTTTTAATTTCTGGATAGGGCCAGCCCAAAGTATTAGACCAGCCCAACCAACACAGCCCAGATGCAAGGCCAAGTCAACAGCCGACCTAAAAACCCAAGCCCAAAATCAACCCATCAGCCCAACAAAAACTTCACAGCCCATACCAACATAGCCCAAGCCCGAAATATAAACCTATGTAACTGGGTCAACCCGCGACCCGTACTACATAATCGGGTCGTCAACACCGGCGGGCTCACCTTGGTGCAGGTATGACGGCGCGGCGTCAGGCTGGCAGGCGCGAGCGGCGGGGACGGAGGCGACTGCAGGGACGGCGGCGTGAGATAAGGAAGGCGCGACGATCTCGAAGGAGGAGGAGCGAGGGTCGGTTCGTCGCGGCGACATCGGTCGGTGTCGGCGGTGCCTGCAGCGACGAGCGGCCAGGGGAAACCACAGGTCCGGCGGCTACCGTGGAGCGTGTTGGCGTGTCCAGCAGCGGCGTCGTGATGGTGTGGGACGCGAAGAGGAGGCGTCGTGCACAAGTGGGTGCTGCTCACGGTGGACACGGGCGGCGACACTCGGCTGTCGATGCTGCAACTCCGGCGGCGACGAGGCATCCTTAGCGGCAGCAGCAAGTGAGCAGGAAGGCGAGCAGGGCGCGCGGCTGCGTGTCGGTGGAGAAAAGAAGAGATGTGAGGAGAGGGGAGGAGCTGGTGGTCGACGGTGAAGGGTGGTGTTTGTGTGTGTTTGTTAGTTCGGTAGAGAGGAAGGAGGAGAAAAGAATAAAAGGAAGAAGAAGGAAGAAGGAGACAGGGAGAGTCACGGGTGAGGAGGCAGGAAGCGAAGGTGGGGAACCGGTTGGTCACGGGCGGGAGGAGGAAGACGACGGGAAAAGGAGAAAAAAGAGAAAAAAAAGAAAAGAAAAGAAAAAGAAGAAAAAGGGGAGGACAGGGGCATAACCGTAATTTTCCATCCCGAGTCCATAAATATGACTTGGGCTCGGAAAATCCGGTAAATTCTCCTGACCATCGTCCAAGTCTCGGAACTGAAAACCGAGGCTCGGTTAGTTAGAAAGATTCTCCCGAGCGCGGGAAAACCCTCAGTTACGAAAAACGACGCCCGATTTACCTTGAATTAATTACCCAAGATTAATTCAACAGTAAATTACGGTAAAAAGACTTTTACAGTCCCGGTTAAAATCAAAAATTTTACCCGGGCTGTTACAAAAATGGTAAGTATCTTATGATCATAAACACTATTTTTATAGCTAGAAAAAATTTCATTTAGCACACTTTAACTTTAGTGAAGTATCAATTTGGCCATCTAATTATTTTTTTGAATATTTTAATAATTTAATCTACCAATTCGTCACAATTAAACTATTCTGTCCTGGAAAAAAAAGGAGCATCCCACCATATAATCGTTAGTGCGGCACCTGAGTAACCTTTAGGAATTATAGAACATACATAGTTTTGTAAATATATGTTTAAATCGTTTTTTTATTATAGATTGAAGGTGGAGAGATATCTTGAAGATAAACATGGTAATAATAATCCCAAATAATTAAAGATAATAAACCTGGAATAGAATAATGAGTGAATGATAGAAAAATAGAGGAGGGAGAAAAGTAATGCTTTATTGTAATGATTGTGTTTAGAGTACAATATCATATCTCGACTTATATTAGAGAATAATGAAGGTTAAATGCAGCTACATTTAATATAAGAAATAAATATATAATTCTTAATATACATCAGTTTTTCCTTTTATGAGTTTCATACAATGTACATTCATATTCATAACATTTTTTACATTTTCTAAAAGAAACTCCTAGAACTAAATCACATCCAACAGGAAAGTCATAAACCCTATTCACTTCTTTTCCAACAATCCTTCTCCCTCTTCACCTGTACTATCCAAAAATCCTTCTCCCTCTCTTTCTCTACGATTCATAAACCTTTACCATGCAAAATCAAAATTAAAAACCGTATGAAGTTTGGGAAGATAAGCAATTTCAATGAGATCAAACCCTAGTTGAAACCCCAAAATCAAAACCCAAATTATTAAACCAACACCGTAACAATCAAACCGTAAATACCGAAAAGCAAAACCTGGTTGTGTTTCTAACATTGAGGAGATAAAAAGGCCTAGGTCTCTCTAAGGAAGTTTCTTTTTCTTTAAATAAATGGTTCCATATTTTCTTTGGCCTTTAGATGTAATGTTAGTCTTAGTTTAGAAGCTGCCACTGGCCATTTATGCAACAGAATGAATGCAAATTAGCTGGCAAAATTCGAAGAAGCTTTTGCATACCTAAGAGAGATTGGATGTCCCCACTAGCGTGGTTTCTAATGAATGAATCCAAAGATGTTATTCGGTATCTAAATTTTTGGTATTTTGGAACTTATAATTATTATTGTTGGTTGGAATTGTGGCTTTGTAGGAAAGAAAAAATTGTCATTTTCTCGCTTGGTATGATGATCAACAAACCAAATGGCCAGAAGCGGTAACAGAAAGAAAAAAAGAACATGATTGCAAACTTGAAGGATAGATGATATTGCTATGACTAAGACAAGAACAAAGAGTTAGGAAATTAATTGCACGAAGTCTGTTATTATGAAAAATAACAATACTATTTATCAATATTAGGACAGTTACGACTGTAGTTCATACTATTATTGTAAAAAGTTAATGAATGCTTTGGATAGCTAATATTAGTGTGTCATTCAAACAATCGTTCACTTAGTGTTGGAAGTAATGGATAAAATTGTTAGGTGGTGCTTTTGTAATATGGCAATATTGAAGAATACTTGCATTCACCATGATCATGAAAGTGCTACATCAGCCTGAGCAATCAACTCCATGGACAATCAAAATGCTTTCAGTATTAGATTTCATGACTAATTGCACTATACTACTAGAACCATAGTGAAGTACAAGGCTGAGTTATGGCATGAATTTACCTCAGCTATGATATTCATATTGCTTTTTCTCTTAGCTTCACTAGTGTCTTAGTAATATTAGCATTTGCACAATTTTTTTTGGGTACTTATAAATGGTAAATGAGTCAAAAAAATAAGTTACGAAACTTTTAAACAAGAATAAACTTTTACTAAACAAAGGAATAAATATGAAATCATTTTATCCATGACCAAAAACATAACCAGGAAGTAACATGAAAAGTAAGTAAAAAAGTAGCTTAGTGTCATAAAGAATAAGGCTAATGATTAACAATTTAACAAGTGGTACATAAGATTCATAACGTCTAGTACATCCTCTCCTTTTTATTTGAAGTTCCAAATATTCCACTTCCATAGTTCGAATTTTCAACAACAACATTGTATTTGGAATCCACTAGCTTCTTCATTTGCAATTGTAGTTCCAGTAACACGTACTTGGGTATACATCTGTTATTGAGTTATAAATTAATAAATGCATATATTTCATATAAATAACATAAAAAAATTATTAAAAATTTACTTTATTTACCAAGTTGGATAATTGAATTGCTTTCCTCGCACCTCCTTTTTTGGCTCGAGGATTTATTGGAATTCCAAAACTCACGGTTAAAATGTCATCCTACAAGGTCGACATTGACAATCAAAACATCAACTAAAATCAAGCGAATAGCAGTAATAAAAAGTTGGATACTTTTTCCATGTTCCTTGTACTCGCATTTACTTGGATACAAGAAGTATTCCAATTGTTAGATGGCTGACTTGTTAATGGTGTGGCATTTGATCCTTGTTGACTTAGTGACGGAATAGGCTTTTGCCTTTTGCATGTCTTGATACTATGTCCATGTTGACCACATTTTGAGCATTTCATTAGGGGTGTAAATGAGTCGAGCCGAGTATTTCAAAGCTCGAATCGACTTGTTAAGAAAACTACGAACCTCAAACTCGAGCTCGAGATTGATTAGCTTCACTTTCCAAGCTCGAGCTTTCAAGGCTCGAATCGACTTGTTAAGAAAACTACGAACCTCAAACTCGAGCTCGAGATTGATTAGCTTCACTTTCCAAGCTCGAGCTCGAGCTTAATAGATCATTTTACAACTCAAGTTCGGCTAGATAGAACTCAATAAAGCTTTTTAACTCAAACTTACAACAACCAAACTCACGAGAACCAAAATTAGCGAACTGAAAATTATATGAAAATCCAAGTGATGATCAACTTCAAATTCTTATAATACATGCGGAGCACAAGATATACTAACCAAATAAGTAAGAAATTTAGTTTTAACCAAGAAAACAAGTTGGATGTTTCATGTTTGAGAAAAGTACTACAAAAGTTCTTTATTGGATTTCCTGAATGGTATGGTTGTTGATCGTGGGGGTCAGCAGCGGAGAGCGAGAGCGCTTGGAGAAAATAGGAGACGAGGAAGGGAAGGTGGGAGGAGAGGAGGGAATGGATGGCAAAGAACAGTGGAATTTTGGAAGAGCACACAATCAATCTTGGTTCCTACAATCGGCATTGCAAGTAAGAAATCTTTCATCACCATGAAGGAATCTTTTTCTTGCATGAGAGTTGCAGAGGCGACGCTGAGTTTTGGGGATAAATTTGCGTTACTAGTTTTTTGATTTGTTTTTATTTTTTATTTAGTTCTAATGCTTCTCATACTTATACATGTAAGAAAGTTCGGCTCTAGAAAGAAAAAATCAAAAAACTAAAAAAGAACCAGCCCAAACATTTTTTTTGTAGGCCTAAGTTGTTTAAAATGGAAAAGTAATGGGCATATCTTTATGAATTTGAAAAAGCTCAATAAGGCTCACGAGCCTAACAAGTTAAATATTGTTAAGCTCCAGCTCGACCCGTTTAATAGTAAAGCTCGACTCAAGCTCGATAAGGTCGAGTCGAGTTCGAGTAGTCATCGAGTCAATCTCAAGTAACACGAGTAGCTCAACTCGTTTACACCTTTACATTTCATTTTATGTTGTTGTCTTTTCAACTTGTATGGATTACGAGGCTTGTCTGGGTCCTTGATCTTTTTTTTTTTTAGGCCTTCCAGGTTGGATATGTTTGATTGGTGGTAGAACAGGGCCTCCTCCAGACTTTTCCCACTCATCACGACTTAACATAGGACTAATAAGCATGTTGTACAAATTAATGTATGTGGGTGTATAAAGAAAAAGATCGATCTATGCCTCTACTTGCCTTCTAAGCCATCCAATGACAGCAACAGCATGCTCACAAGGAATTACACTCAAGCTTCACACAAAACAACTACACATTTTTGCACCAAGATCAACCACAAGTTGCTTATCTTCATGACGAACCTCATATAGATCAGCTCCAATTGGATGGCAGTGGCAATATTTACTATCCTTCTCGATTTTATCTAATCTTACTTGGATTTGTGGGCAAATAGAACCAACATACTTGATCATTGTATCTTTATTTTTTGGAATCCGGCTGAACAGGTATCTATGGATAATTGTGTCTCACTCAACAACCACAAAAAATCCTCCTTATCTCCTTAAGAATTGTCCTCATCTTTGTTTCCCAATACGCCTTAGTTGTTTGGATCGCAGTTGAATGCATCATATCCTTCTTTTTTCATCCAAGAATCTTCTTCTTAAAATTAGCATAAAAGTGACACAAACAAAACCTCAAGTGACCTTCTGGTACTAGTGCCTCTAATGCTGGGACAAGTCCCTATTCAAAAAAAATATGTACAGATTGTTATACTATAAACATATAGTTATAAAACCAGAAGTATGTTATAAAATAAAGAATGTCAATGTCAATGTCTTATACCTAACCTAGTTTTGTCTCCTCCCCCATGTATTATACTATAAATAAGCAATACTACACAAGATAAAAATGAGTTGATGAGTTATCGCCGTCTAGTTCTCGGCCATGGCAGATCATCTTCTTCCTCCCCATTACATCTTCATCTCCATATTATTTATAACACATTATCAGCACGAACTGTAATTGAGATCTCATCATGCTTATTTATTTCAGGTACCTGAGTTACTTCTGGAACTTTATCACTTTGTGTCAGAGAATCAACCTCTTCTAGAGGACTTTTAATTCAAACCTCTACTGGAGGCCATATTTTTTTACTGGGGCCATCTTATCACTTTTGCTCCTTTTTCTCTATCGAGAATTTCTTTTCTTTTGGAACCGAGTATAATTTATAGATTCATTTGCATACTTACATTGTTCTTCAGGAACATCAATCTTAAACAGGAGCATTTGCAGCTGGTATATGGTCACACTTAATTTAAATGTGTCTGGCAATGGCAAATCAATTTTCCTGCAAATGGAATTTATAGATGAATTTGGGAGAAGAAGAAGAAATGATGGAGGAAGGAATTTGGTGAGGAAGATGGGTAGCAACTCAGTTTCTCTGCTCACCCGTTTCTATTTTCATTCACATATATATAATACAAATTGAGTGGATAAAGTTCAGTTCAATCCCTCAAAATGACATTCAGTATATTTTGGTCCCTCAAGATAATAAATTTATAACACTCCCCCTTGAATGTCATTGTGCATTGGGTAGAATACGTTTTAGGGAGAACTGCCTCATTAAAAACCTTACCAAGAAAAACCCAGTGGGATAAAAACTTGGTGAAGGAAAAAAGAGTGCAGTGCGTATTCTACTCCCCCTTATTTTGGCCTCCATTGATTGCTTGATGCTCCCCCTCATTTTGGCCTCCATTGATTTCTTGATATCGTTACATGCCAATCACCCTTGTCAGCTTCTGGTGACGTGTGTTTTGTCTGGTCACTTGTGGTACATCATTACTCCAATTGGACAGAGTTGGCAGCATTAACTTCATAATTTTGTCGTTGGAGCGTCTATCTTGCCATCTTGTTTTTGTAGTCCCGATGATATTGCAATATCATGTGTAAAGTTGTGGTTGATGTCCGTCTCTGCTTTATGTGGACAGAATAAGGTATCTACATCTACAAAATCAGCTTTATTCTCTTTCGGGTTTACAGGATTACACATTCGTTATTCCCTGAAGATAAGAGCAAATACATATAAAGCCGATAGGCTTAAATCAAAAGCTTCAGGCTTTATGTTACAAGCAATATAAATTGCACTTAGGCATGGTATTCTAGCGACATGTAGATAGACCGCACCATTAATGTTGAACCGCACCATTAATGTATGAGAACCATTCTTCTTTGAACCCAATAGTATAATTATTTGTGCCTGTGGGCGTAAATGAGATAATAAATAGAAAATGCCCAAAGTAAACATGCATATTATTATTACAAAACAGATCCATAACTGAAGAACATTCAAAGAAGAATGATTCTCATACATATGCTTAAACAAGTAATCTATCTATTGGGTTCAACATTAACCCTGAAACTCTGAGCCTCACCATTAATGTTGACCCTAACACTATCATTCCAGGAAAACCACATACCACCCCTGTTGTTTTCTCCAGGTATCTCAAACCGATTCGGTGGAGGAAAACGAAGTGGAATCACACCATGATTCTCTCCTGCTTGCCACAAAGTCTCAGTAATCAGTACCATGTTAGGCTTGTACTGATTCTTCAGATCCCTTAATGTACGCACAAATTCTTGAGACCTTCTTGCTATACCCCTGCAATTCCACAATAAAAGTTGTACCTTAGGCCATGTAGGTGGTAACCCAGTCACCCTTGGGACGCTCCGAGCCATCATGGAAACCTGATAATAACAGCTTTGATTTAAAATTTGACATGAAGGCTCTAGCTGAAATTCTTGCATCCTAGCAGATATGAAAAACATTATAGAGTTAGCTGAGCCATAAAAATTTGTCCTGAGATTGCCTTGGTCCTCCAGGAAGAAAGTTTCTTCCATTGGAGTCACAAAGAACCTAGACGAGTATAGCTCATCTACAAAAACCAAACGTGGGATTCTTGCTAGCTCATTAGGCAGTTCCTCTTGTTGTTCATTTACCANTCACAAAGAACCTAGACGAGTATAGCTCATCTACAAAAACCAAACGTGGGATTCTTGCTAGCTCATTAGGCAGTTCCTCTTGTTGTTCATTTACCATGCTGTAGGCCAATCTATTTCTTCTGCCTAGTGAGGCACCCTCAACAAAGAAAACAGTAACTGGGGAAGGCATTTTTGTCTTGGTTGAGTTTTTCTGTTTCTTTGCTTTGATGAATTTTTTCTATATCTATGAGTTTTCCTGTATCTTCCCATGTAATCCTTCTCCCATTTTATAGCCTGAGCATAGATAGCCAGGTGTCCCCGAAAAGATCCAGAAGATTTTTCTGTGGATTATATTATTATTCAGAAAATTCCAAAGCTTTACAATCCTCGAGGATTTGCTTTTGGAAATGACCGCCACTACATTAATTATTGTCCAATAATTCTGATCTTTTCCGACATGAGTGGCAGGAATAAGCCTAATATTGACACATGTATTGCAGCCTGAAGCTGGCAGTTGAGTAATTGAAACTTAACATATCCATCCAGAAGCTGGAATGCACTAGCCTGGAGCTAGCAATTTTAAGTGTTTAGATACACAGCTTGCGCAGCCTGAAGCTGGCACCAACTTGAAGTTGGTTTATGGATTTATTGTTTGGCATGACCGGATGGGCCATCCCGGGTTAATAATGATGCACGGAATTTATTGGATCATTCATTGAAAAACCAGAAGTTTTACAATCAATGAATCTCTATGAGTTTGTTTGCTGCGAAAATTTATTATATGGCCTACCTAAGATGAGAATGGCCTAGCATCACCAGCAAGTTTAAGAATAATTCAGGGACATGAACGCGGACTGATAAATCCGCGGTGTTACCATCTGGGTAATTTTTACGATGCATCGACTAGATGGTTTATTATGTGACGCAAGTTGACATAAGTGCGCACTTATTATGCCACTTGCGGGCACATGTCCCTACTTATGTTGCTAGACTATATGTCTAGATAATGCTGGGATATTTCATCAATAAGAGACTGTATATCATTGGAAATAAACCCAAACAAATCTGGGGGAACATTGACAATTGATTGCACGACTGTTGATGAAATATTATTGCTTGAGAAATTGATATTTTATATGCAGCAACACTGTGCATCAAGCCAACATGATGTTATAAGAACCACCCCCCCCCCCCCCCCCATTTAATTAATTAATGGTCACATACATAGTATCTCCCATCTTCGGACCTTGAGTTATATAATGCTCCACCACAGGGTTGTGAAATTGGTCCCTTAAAGAAGATTGGGAATCTACGTTGGGTATGTATCTCCATATATTATAAAGGTAATTGAAACCTATGACAGGGGATTGGAGATTCATGTATAGCAATATTTGCTTATTAGTTGATGTTTTACCCAACGTCAGGGGGAGAGAAAATAAGCATCTGGATCAAGAGATTATTGAAATGATTTATCGATATCTAGTTTTTGACCCTCGAATAAATTAGTATGAACCTGAAGTTCAAAAGATGATTCATTTGCAGGAAAATTGATATGCCATTGCCAGACACATTTAAATTAAGTGTGACCATATACCAGCTGCAAATGCTCCTGTTTAAGAATGATGTTCCTGAAGAACAATGTAAGTATGCAAATGAATCTATAGATTATACTCGGTTCCAAAAGAAAAGAAATTCTCGATAGAGAAAAAGGAGCAAAAGTGATAAGATGGCCCCAGTAAGAAAATATGGCCTCCAGTAGAGGTTTGAATTAAAAGTCCTCTAGAAGAGGTTGATTCTCTGACACAAAGTGATAAAGTTCCAGAAGTAACTCAAGTACCTGAAATAAGTAATATGATGAGATCTCAATTACAGTGTCAGAGATAAGATGGAACCAACGTAAAATATCCGTCGACGGAATATTCATTGTTTAATATAGCGCTAAATGAAATGAGGATCATGAACCTACTAATGAATGTAGGTGTTGTATAATTGGCCAAAATACATGATATGATTAAAGGCTGTGTTGGACTCGCTTGTGAAGCGAGAAAATTTTCGGACCGGTAGTCCGTACACCAAGTGGTGTAAAATTGATCGGTCGAAAAATGGGTACTTGTGCGGAAAAGATATTGAAGTGTAAAGCACGGTTGCACAAGGTTTTACCCGAACGACCTGGTAATTAATTGTGAGGAGATAAACTCCCCTGTGGTGGATGCAATAATTTGATAAGTCTGGCATTATATGAAAAGAGTTTGAAAGGCATCAAATGAATGCTATTACAGCCTATTTTTATGGATCCATAAGATATGATCTATACATGAAGATCCCTGAAGGATCCAAGTTGCCAGAAGCAACCAATTCCCGGGAAATTACAAGAATTGAACTAAATTGATATTTATATAATTTAAATCATTTTGCGTATGAATGAATTTGTTTATGTTGATATGTTTTGTGTTTGGCACTCCAGAAGAGGCTTCTAAATACCGTGCTATTAAATTGGTCCTAGAGTACCTTATTATAAAGCCTGAAGCTTTTGATTTAAGCCTATTGGCAAAATATGTATTTGCTCTTATCTTCGGGATATAAAAGATGTGGTACCATGTTAATCCTGTAAGCCCGAAGAAAGAAGAGTTGTTTCTTGCAGATGCTGATCCCCCAACTTGATTCACAAAAGGCACAACCGGACATCTGCTACAACTTTACACATGAAGTCATTGCATCAGTGGACTACAAAAGCAAGAGGGCAAGACAGATGCTCCAATTATGAAGACACAGCTGTCCATATTGTCCAGTTGGAGTTATCATGTACCAGAAGTGATTAGACAACGCCTACATCACTAGAAGTTAACAAAAGAATTATCGGCATGCAACGACAACAAGAAATCAAGAGAGGCCACTGTACTCTTTTTCCCTTCACCAAGTTTTTATCCCACAGGGTTTTTCTTGGTAAGGTTTTTAATGAGGCAGTCGGGCCAAAATGAGGGGGAGTAGAATACGCATTGCACTCTTTTTCCCTTCACCGAGTTTTTATCCCACAAGGTTTTTCTTGGTAAGGTTTTTAACGAGGCAGTTTCCATAAAGCGTATTCTACCCAATGCACAATGACATTCAAGGGAGAGTGTTATAAAATAAAGAATGTGAATGTCAATGACTTATACCTAACCTAGTTTTGTCTCCTCCCCCATGTATTATACTATAAATAAGCAATACTACACAGAATAAAAATGAGTTGATGAGTTATCGCCGTCTAGTTCTCGGCCATGGCAGATCATCTTCTTCCTCCCCATTACATCTTCATCTCCATATTATTTATAACAAAGTAAACAATAAATTGGGAGAAATTTTGAGCTTACTTTTTGTTGGTCAGAAATAAAATTCCATCCATGTTCATCTACATAACCAATGTTACGCACAAAATTTTGTAGGAACCATGATCATGAATATTTTGCTCTCTGTTTCAACGAGCAAAGGCAATTGGATACATGTGGTTATTCTCGTCATTCCCAACGGATGTCAAGCTGATAATAGAACGACAAAATTATTTGAATTCCTTCTTGTAAGAATCGAGGCAAACATATAGTCTCTTGAAATTAGGTATGGGCTTATCCACATAAACCCAAGAAAAAGTCCATGGATTAGCCCTTACAAGCTATTTGCAATAGTTTCGACAACGTTCGTATTGCTCAGTTTCAATTCCAGAAATGGCTTCTTTTGCAAAATTCTTGGCTCTATAGGCTTTCGTTAATGAAATGTTTACCTGATAGTCCTCCCGAACCTCTTCTTTGATATTTTTTGCATTCTTTTTTGGAACCCTTTTAAATTTATCCAAGTACTTTTAGGAGATCCTTCTAGCACTAACTTGTATGGTACCCTTAGCCCTTATACAAGAATGAATATCTACCAGAGTCCGAAATACCATAGTGTACTCATTCTGCCGTACCAATGCATATATATGCCATTTGCATCCCTCTAGGCATTTTTACCTCTATCTTCTAGACTGGTTGAAAATATACCTCAACTAAAATCCATTCTTCAGCTTGTACACTAAGATGGCCGCCTTGAATTCTTGGTATTCTCTAAACTACATGACCAATTTGAAACGTTGACTATCCACATATGCTTCAGGGTCAAATTGAGGATGTCTGTATGGCCACCCTTCATTATCTAATCCAAGTGGAGTTCAAAGTTGGTCTGATAGACAAATCTCATCTTCTGGAATTTCATTCATATGCACTCATAAAAAATTTATGTTGAAAGGCTGTTGCATGCGGGTTGGGTTCAACCATTTCAAGGATCAGTTGAGGTTACTCTTGATTCGGTTCTATTGCAACTAGATTCAATATTGTATTAGGCGTGTGTTGGTTGCAGCTGATTAGGTGGATGTGCTTCTAGGCTCTGGTCTTATGTCATTGGATCAGATTCTAGTGGATGTGACGTGTCGTTTCCAACTTCACCATAAACTTGTCTTTCAAAAATGTTTCCATTAATAATGAAATATCCAAATTTTTCAAAGTTTGAGTCATCTGCAATGTTAGAAACCTCTTCATCTTCAACACTATCAATCCCATCTACACCTTCATTGATTTGAGGAGTGTTTGGAGAAAGAGATAGAGAAAAGTAAATTAGGTTTTGAGAAAGAAGAAACTAGAAAATGGGTTTCGAGTAAGAGAAAGAATTGGGTGTGTTGGAAACTGTAAGTTTCACCCCCATTCTTTTTTGTGTTCTTTTCATAATAATAAAGAATGAATTTTGAATTCAAAATCTACCAAAAGATTTGGGTACTCTCAAGTTTCAACATTTCTATAAGAGCCTTTCTACTAAATTTTGAATTGATTCCACTTGCTCCTCTCCTGTTGCAACATTTATGTAAGTGCCTTTGTACTAAATTTTGAATTGATTCCTTTTAATCCGTTCGGGTTGCAATATTTGTGTAAGAGCCTCTCTACCAAATTATGACTTTATGCAAAATCAACTCCTTTTGCGACCAATTCGAATTAGGAAGCTCAAGAGCCTTCCCAAATGTGTTTTTCAATATTGCCCATGTATATAATGCATAAGTGCAAGATGTATAAAACAACAAATTATGCAACAAATAAGCATAAAAAGCACAATTAAAAGGATACAGAAAGGTTTAAACCAATCAAGGATGAGTATTTTAACATTTTTGACATTTCTTCAAACACATGTTATCCTTGCTTACCTGCAAACATGAATCAAGTTTTCTATCTTGGGTCTTTAGTCATAGTACCTTTTAGAACCTCAAATATAATTATTGTGGCAATACCTTTGTATAAACAAGGATGCACCAATACCATGGCCATATTTCTAGAAAAAAGACATGTAATCAATGGACTATAAGATGGTTAACCTCTAACAAAGTTGTCATAAGCAAAAATGTTCTTTCATTTTAATAATGTCTTCTACCAACATGAGTATATGCATTCATATTGTGAAAGAACGGTCTAGCTCTATATGCTTGTAGTCTAGCATTATAACCATATGATCTTACATTGTGAGCAAATAATCTGGTTTGCGGTCTTCCACTGTAGGCATATGAACTATAAGATCTTCTCTTATTTGCATATTGAGCATAAGTTATATCAAGATGAGCTTGTGATCTAGTGTTGTGAACATATGGCATGGCTTGTTTGAATGGCATAGTATTATGAGAAGAAGATGCAGCACCATATTTATATGGGTTAAATGACAAACTATATCCTTTCACTTTGTATATTTCAACGTTCATCCCCCTCCTTCAATTTCAAAAACTGTGTCCCCCAACCTGTTCAAAATTGATCAATGTTGTCCAGATGACCTGTTATAATAGGTAAACCAATAGGAAAGTGACACGTGTCTACGGGGCCAGTTAGTTTGGAATTATTTATTTTTTATTCCTATTTTTCATTTTATAATTTTTAAAATTTCAAAATAAAATAATAAAATAAATAATGATCTTCTAATTATTTCCTTTTCTCTTTTAATTTTTACAATTTTATTTTTAAAAGTTAAAAAATTAATTCGAGTAGTTGATGTAACAGCCCAGGTAAAAATTTCATTTTTACCGGGACTGTTTAAGTAATTTTACAGTAATTTACCATTGATTTTAATCTTGGGTAATTAAATTATGGTAAATCGAGCATTGGATTCCGAAACCGAGCATTGTCCCACGTTTGAGATTTTTCCGCGGATTTTACGGACCAAAGTTGAAATTTTTCGGGTCCAGGAATCTTCAGAAAAGTCGGGTTTATCCTCAAGTTAACGGACAAGAAATAAAGGTAAGTGGGTATATTGGATATTTTCTGGTCCAGGCGGGTCACACTTCACATGCAGCATAGTAGCTGCATAATTGAAGCTCAATTATCAGCCGCCTTCCCCTATTCAGCCTGTGAACTACCTGTTATACTTGTGATATACCAATGACTTATGCTGCCTATTTAACCTCGTTCTTTTCTGCTTCCAAGTGCACCATCATCACCAGCTTCACCCTGCAAAACATAGAAACCCATTATTCACCTCCTGCTACAAACATAAACACAAATCCAGTAGAAAAACTAGAACCAGAAAAACAAAGAAAAAACAACAAACAAGTCAACACACTCACACGTCACCGTTTTGAGCAACCCACAAAAACCATTTTCTTTTTCCTTTCATCTTCTTCCTTCTGCCACCGACGTGAGCCACCACCTCCACGACCGATAGTCGCCACCTGAACCCCTCCTTCCTTGCTCCAAGCCGCTGCGACCTGAGCCGTCGCCGACGCTAACGAACCCGACGAGCAGCCATCGAGCCCGTCTCCTTCGTCCCGTGACCACCGACACCAAAGCCGCCTCCTCCTTGCTCTGGTCGCGCTCCTCTTCGTCGTCAAGTCGTCGTTCTAAGTCGCGCCTTCCTTGCCATCGGTCGTCCCGTCCATCGCTCCTTCGTCGCCTCGCCGTTAGCGTCACCTGCAGCCCGAGGTGAGCAGATCCACGGGTCAATGGTGACCCATTTGAGGCGGGTCGACCCGCGACCCGGATGCTTGTGGGTTGAGTCTCGCGGGCCGGGCCGAGCTAAGATGAGTTGGGTTTTGAATCTTGTGTGGGCTTGATGGGTCTGGGCTGGTCCTGTGCGCGCCTGAGCTCTAGCTTGGGCCTTGGGCTGGGCTTGGACTTGGCCCAGTCTAGAAATAAAAAAAAAAAAGAAAGAAGAAAAAAATATATAATCTGGTTTTAAAAATTGTTTCTGAAACTAAATAATTTTTGGAAAAAAAATATATATATACATGATTTAATTGGAATTATCTTGGGAATATATATATGGTAAGTAAAGATTATTTTGGAAAGTACATACTTATGAAATAAATGGAAAGGGTATTATCAGGGTAATAAAATACCGGAATAATATCCGGGTATAAGTCTAAGTATAGGAAGGTATTTTGACACCTTGAAATAACTGGTGAATGATGATGATAATGGGAATTAACCGGGGAAGTAACCGAGCCGAGTTTATATTTAATTTCCGATACACAGTATTAGCAAGGCATTTGCATATCATCTTATGTGTGCATATTATTTGATTGATATAGGAGTTGATAACGAGCCATTTGCTGAGGAACCGGACTTGGAATCTGTTGGGCAATTCCATAATTGATAATCGGCTAAGGTGAGGATGGATAACCTTTGTTATGTTGCCTGTAATACTTGTGTGCTTTGTTGTTTGATTGAACTGCTGAGATATTCACTGCTGGTTATCGATTGCTATGATTATTGCTGTTGTGTTTTTGGACTGTGATATTGATTTTGTGGATATTATGCTGAGTTTGATGTTGAACTATTGACTGTGGATAATTGAGAAATGGAAATTGGAAACTGAAAGTTGGAATTGATATGAGATGATGATATAATTGTCATGTGGAAAGTAGTGGTACGACCCGATGGTTTGAAAATTAATTTTGGGATGCTATGGTCGGTTACTTGGTTTGGTTGGCATGTTGATGCCTGTGGTTGGGGTATACCAAATACCCAGTGGTTCGGATATACCGAATATTCGGTTGGCATGTTGATGCCTGTGGTTGAGGTATACCGAATACCCAGTGGTTTGGATATACCAAATATCCGGTTTTGGGACGTTGTCCCGGTATAGTAAGATATGGTATGGTTCTTTGACCTGGCATCCGGAATTAATTGATAACCTGGTACGACCCTAACTTGTCCAGTGACGGGGGCCCGGAAGATAAAATTGGAATAATAATAAATATTCTTTTGGTCTTGGGTCAGTCTTGTTTGGTTTGTATAATTGTTTGCCTGTGATTTCTTTACTGTATTACAGTTGCCTGCATATCACTGTTTATCCTTCGTCGGTGAGCACTTCGGACTCACCCCTCGCCTGCGGGGTTACATCCCGTAGGTTAAGTTGTTTCGTAGTTCAGGTACAACGTTCAATAGCTGCTGCTTTCTTCTCCATCTGACTCCGGATCCATACCTCCGTTGCATGTGCATAAAGTCTTCCGCTGCTGTTCTATTGCTTATGATGCTGTATTATATTTCCGCTGCTGTGTTAGCTGGTTCATATGACTTTGAGGCTGTTTGTCACTCTGCCTCTGTTGCTCTTTTCTCTGCTGCTGTTATATATTACGAGCTGTGAGCTGCTGAATAATGGTCCCCGTGTTGGGTAACGGTTGTTGTATTTGTTTTCCAGTTGTACATACGGGTTGCTGTACTGTATTCCCTATCAATAAGAATAGTTTCGACATGAGTTTACTGTGTTACGGTAAATACGGGTCGGGGCGCTTCAGTTTGGTAGCGGAGCAGGCAGTAGGTCATTAGAGACATGATTGTGATTGCATGATTGCTTGTTTGTGCATAAGATCTGTCATGATATAACATGCATACATACATTCTCATATAGGTACGAATGGATCCGGTTGGAGGGAATCAACTTGCTGGAATTCACCTAGATGATGATCAGGTATCGGTGGATCAACCGCAGCAAGTTGCGGGAGGTCCGGAACACCCTGTGAATGTTTCTTTGGGAGACTCTACGCAGATGTTAAACGTGGTAACTCAGATTCTGCAAAGGCAAGATGCTAGAGATGCCCGTATCGACGCTATGGAAGCTCGGGAACAGGAAAACCAGGGACCTGTTGAGGATCCAGTGGATAGGAAGCTGTAAAAGCTTGGGGCTGAGGTTTTCACTGGTGTCACTACACCACAGGATGCTGACCGATGGCTCAGACAGAAGAACACGGTTATGCTGAGGCTGACATGCAGGAATGACAGGTGGGCTAGATACGCCGCTGCCATGTTCCGAGGCGATGCCGTTGCTTGGTGGGAGTCTACCACCAGGGATTCGCCGACGCCTATCACTATGCCGTGGAATCAGTTCATGAGCATGTTCCGAAGGAAGTTTGTTTCTGAGGCATACCAGGATTAGCTGAGACGAGAGTTTCTGGGACTGCAATAGGGACCAGATCAGACGGTTAATGATTATGAGATCAAGTTCAACCGCTTATCCATTTATGCCAGTGAGTTTGTAGCTACTCCGGAGGCTAGATGTAAACGTTTCTGGGATGGTCTTCGATCTGGCATACAGACAGTCATGGGATGCAAGGTCTATGAGACTTACCAGGACATGCTGACAGATACCTTGAGAGCTGAGATTATTTGGCTGAATAATGAGAAAGAGCAACAAGAGATCCGCAAGAGACAAGCTGCACAGACTTCTAGGGGACAAAACAAGAGGTTCCAGACACCTGCTAACCGATCAGGGTATGGACAGAGCCACTCTATGCCAGTGGGTCAGGGACGTGGATGGAACAACAATACCTACATCCGAGGTAGTTCTTGGACTCAGTCTGGAGGGACATCATCTGGGGATACTCGCCCGAGACTTCCTCTGTCTTAGGTGAGGTGCTATGAGTGTAACGAAGTTGGGCATTACCGATATGCTTGTCCCAAGTTGGGAAGATCTGGAGGTACAGCACCTACTCAGACGGTGCAAGCTTCAGTTGCCAATGTTCCTAGTGGTTCTAGAGTTGGCCGAGGCCGAGGACGTGGAGTTGTTCCTGGTAGGACCCAGTCAGCCATGAATCAGAGTGCAGCTGTGCCGAGAGCATTTGTTATCACCGCAGAAGAGGATCCAGAGAATGTCGATGTCATAGCAGGTACTTTTACAGTCTTTGGTAGTACTGCATATACTTTGATTGATCCTGTTGCTACGCATTCTTTTGTCGCGCAAAGTTTTGCAATACAACATAACTGTACGGAAGAGAATTTAACTTGTCCGATGAGGGTTAAGTTACCTGCGGGTATAGTGGTCAGAATAACCCATGTGTGCAGAGACGTTTCTCTTTCGTACGATAATGAGGTTTTTCATGCACGGTTGGTTGTGATGAACATGGAAGATTTCGATATCATTCTGGGAATGGATTGGTTGTCCAAGTATAGTGCTATGGTGAACTGTCGGACCAAGAAAGTGCTGTTGACTTCCGATGGTGGACATAAGGTTTTGTTGACAGGTATTGGGAGAGCTGCTACTACATGGAGTATCTCAGCTAATCAGGATGTTGGGATGAAGCCGTTGGATTCAGATGCTTTGCTGACCCATGTCAAGGGTGAAGAAGTTCAGACTCCGATTTTGGGGGACATCATAGTTGTCAGAGAGTTTCCAGATGTATTTCCGGAGGATTTACTGGGATTGCCACCTGACAGGGAAGTTGAGTACACTATCGACTTGATGCCTGGAGTGACACCAATTTCGATGGCACCGTACCGGATGGCGCCGATAGAACTCCAGGAATTAAAGAAACAATTGGATGAGCTGTTAGAGAAAGGTTTCATCAGGCCTAGTACATCACCCAGGGAATCACCAGTTCTGTTTGTGAAGAAGAAAGATGGCAGTTTGCGACTGTGTGTGGACTACCGACAGTTGAACAAAGTGACGGTGAAGAACAAGTATCCGCTTCCCAGAATTGATGATCTTTTTGATCAGTTACAGGGAGCTACCGTGTTTTCTAAGATTGATCTTCGGTCTGGATATCACCAAGTCAAGATTGCAGAGAAGGACATACCGAAGACAGCCTTCCAAACTCGGTATGGACACTTTGAGTTCACAGTTGTTCCTTTTGGCTTGACCAATGCACCTGCAGTTTTCATGTGCTTGATGCACTTGGTCCTGAACGAGTTCTTGGATAAGTTTGTGGTAGTCTTCATCGACGATATTCTGATATACTCCAAGAACAGGGAAGAACATGAAGAGCATCTGAGGGTAGTACTACAAAGGTTGAGATAGAAAGAGTTGTATGCCAAGTTCAGCAAGTGCGAGTTCTGGCTTGAAGAAGTTGCATTCCTTGGACATGTTGTATCCGGGGATGGGATTAAGGTTGACCCTGCTAAAGTAAAATTTATTCTAGAGTGGGAGCCACCCAAGTTGGTACCAGAAGTCAGAAGTTTTCTTGGCCTTGCAGGATATTACCGGAGATTCATCGAGGGTTTTTCTTTGATAGCTAGTCCTATGACCAAGCTGTTGAAGAAAGATCAAGCATTTGTTTGGAGTGCTGCCTGCCAGAAAAGTTTTGATGAACTAAAGAAGAAGCTAACATCAGCGCCAGTTTTGACATTACCCAAGCCAGGAGTGGAGTATGTGTTGTTTTGTGACGCTTCAGGTCTTGGTTTGGGAGCATTTCTGATGCAAGAAGGCTGAGTGATTGCTTATGCTTCGAGACAGATGAGACCGCATAAGAAGAATTATCCGAAACATGATCTAGAGATGGCCGCAGTAATCCTTGCTTTGAAGATTTGGCGACATTATCTGTTTGGAGAGAGATGCCGGATTTTCACAGATCATAAGAGTCTCAAGTACATCATGACTCAGAAGGAGCTTAACCTGCGACAGAGACGTTGGGTTGAGTTGCTGAATGATTATGATTGTACTATTGAGTATCACCCTGGAAAAGCTAATGTCGTAGCTGATGCCTTGAGCCGGAGACAACCAGAAGATGCTTCCACGACCTACTCGATGTCCTCCCTTATCGAGTTAAGGAAGATGGGAGTTGAATTGTCAGTTGATGAGACAGGAGCTTTGTTGACACATATTGAAGTCAAGTCTAACCTGAGGGGCTGGATTGTGGAACTACAAGATGGAGATCCCGACCTGATAAAGCTGAAGGAAGCAGTCCGCAGTGGAAAGGAAGATAAGTTTTGCATAGCTGAGGATAGTGCACTACTGCTGGGAAAACATCTATGTATACCCAGTGTTGGTGACCTACGTAGTCAGATTATGGAAAAAGGACATATGACACCGTTTTCCATGCATCTCGGGAGCACCAAGATGTATCAGAATTTGAGGAGTCATTTCTGGTGGCCGCGCATGAAGAAAGATGTAGCAGAGTATGTTGCTAAGTGTATCACCTGCCAGTAAGTGAAAGCTGAGCATCAGGCTCCAACTGGAAAGATGAGATCTTTGACAGTGCCAGAATGGAAATGGGAGATGATCACTGTGGATTTTGTGGTCAGATTACCGTTGACTCAGAGACTGCATGATGCTATCTGGGTTATCGTTGACCGACTTACAAAGTCAGCCCATTTTCTTCCCATTCGACAGACAGACACCTTGGTTAAGTTGGCGAAATAGTATGTTGCAGAGATTATGAGGCTACATGGAATTCCTAAGTCCATAGTCTCAGACAGAGATCTGAGGTTCACATCACGGTTTTGGAAGAGTCTGCAAACAGCTTTTGGTACGAAGCTGAGTTTCAGTACCGCTTTTCATCCTCAGACAGACGGACAGTTAGAGAGGACTATTCAGACATTGGAAGACATGCTAGGGGCTTGTGCTTTTAACTTCAGTGGGAGTTGGGACCAGTATTTGCCTTTAGCAGAGTTTGCCTACAACAACAGTTATCATTCCAGTATTGGCATGCCACCGTTTGAAGCTCTTTACGGAAGGAAATGCCGAAGTCCAGTTTGTTGGGATGAAGAAGGTCTTCGTTTGATCGTTGGTCAATAAATGGTCAAGCAGACAGTTGACAAGATTCAGACAGTTAGACAGAGTATGAAAGCAGCACAGGACCGAGAGAAGAGTTATACCGATAAGCATCGACGTGAGATAGAGTACCAGGTGGGAGAAAGAGTTTTCCTCCGAGTTGCACCTTGGAAGGGTGTAATCAGATTCGGGAAAAGAGGGAAGCTGAGTCCCAGGTACATCGAGCCGTATGAGATCGTGGAAAGGGTTGGACCCTTGGCGTACAGATTATCTTTGCCAGAGGAGTTGTCACGGATTAACGACGTGTTCCATGTCTCCATGTTGAGGAGGTACAGATCAGATCCGAGCCATGTGGTTACTACAGCGGATGTTGAGGTCGCAGAGGATCTTACGTGTACAGAGTCGCCAGAGCAGATTCTTGCCCGGGAGGTCAGACAGTTGAGGAACAGAGTCATTTCGATGGTTAAGGTTAAGTGGAGCAAGCACTCTGTGAACGAGTCTACGTGGGAAGTCGAGGAGCATATGCGTACACAGTATCTGCACTTGTTCACAGCATCGGAGTGAATTTCGGGGACGAAATTTTTTTAAGGTGGGTAGGCTGTAACAGCCCAGGCAAAAATTTTATTTTTACCGGGACTGTTTAAGTAATTTTACAGTAATTTACCATTGATTTTTAATCTTGGGTAATTAAATTATGGTAAATCGAGCATTGGATTCCGAAACCGAGCCTTGTCCCACGTTTGGGATTTTTCCACAGATTTTACGGACCAAAGTTGGAATTTTTCGGGTCCAGGAATCTTCAGAAAAGCCGGGTTTATCCTTGAGTTAACGGACTAGAAATAAAGGTAAGTGGGTATATTGGATATTTTCTGGTCCAGGCGGGTCACAATTCACATGCAGCATAGTAACTGCATAATTGAAGCTCAATTATCAGCCGCCTGCCCCTATTCAGCCTGTGAACTACCTGTTATACTTGTGATATACCAGTCACTTTTGCTGCCTATTTAACCTCGTTCTTTTCTGCTTCCAAGTGCACCATCATCACCAGCTTCACCCGGCAAAACATAGAAACCCATTATTCATCTCCTGCTACAAACATAAACACAAATCCAGTAGAAAAACTAGAACCGGAAAAAAAAAACAACAAACAAGGCAACACAGTCACACGTCACCGTTTTGAGCAACCCACAAAAACCATTTTCTTTTTCCTTTCTTCTTCTTCCTTCTGCCGCCGACGTAAGTCACCACCGCCACGGCCGATCGTCGCCACCTGAACCCCTCCTTCCTCGCTCCAAGCCGCTGTGACCTGAGCCGTCGCCGACGCTGACGAACCCGACGAGCAGCCATCGAGCCCGTCTCCTTCGTCCCGTGACCACCGACACCAAAGCCGCCTCCTCCTTGCTCCGGTCGCGCTCCTCTACGTCGTCAAGTCGCCGTTCTAAGCCGCGCCTTCCTCGCCATCGCTCGTCCTGTTCATCGCTCCTTCGTCGCCTCGCCGTTAGCGTCACCTGTAGCCCGAGGTGAGCAGATCCACGGGTCAATGGTGACCCATTTGAGGCGGGTCGACCCGCAACCCGGATGCTTGTGGGTTGAGTCTCGCGGGCCGGGCCGAGCTAGGAAGAGTTGGGTTTTGAATCTTGTGTGGGCTTGATGGGTCTGGGCTGGTCCTGTGCGTGCCTAGGCTCTAGCTTGGGCCTTGGTCTGGGCTTGGACTTGGCCCAGTCCTGAAATAAAAAAAAAAAGAAAGAAAAAAAAATATAGAATCTGGTTTTAAAAATTGTTTCTGAAACTAAATAATTTTTGGTAAAAAATATATATGTATATATACATGATTTAATTGGAATTATGTTGGGAATATATATATGGTAAGTAAAGACTATTTTGGAAAGTACATACTTATGAAATAAATAGAAAGGGTATTATCAGGGTAATAAAATACCGGAATAATATCCGGGTATAAGTCTAAGTATAGGAAGGTATTTTGACACCTTGAAATAACTAGTGAATGATGATGATAATGGGAATTAACCGGGGAAGTAACCGAGCCGAGTTTATATTTATTTTCCGATACACAGTATTAGCAAGGCATTTGCATATCATCTTATGTGTGCATATTATTTGATTGATATAGGAGTTGATAACGAGCAATTTGCTGAGGAACCGAACTTGGAATCTGTTGGGCAATTCCATAATTGATAATCGGCTAAGGTGAGGATGGATAACCTTTGTTATGTTGCCTGTAATACTTGTGTGCTTTGTTGTTTGATTGAACTGCTGAGATATTCACTACTGGTTATCGATTGCTGTGATTATTGCTGTTGTGTTTTTGGACTGTGATATTGATTCTGTGGATATTATGCTGAGTTTGATGTTGAACTATTGACTGTGGATAGTTGAGAAATGGAAATTGGAAATTAAAAGTTGGAATTGATATGAGATGATGATATAATTGTCATGTGGAAAGTAGTGGTACGACCCGATGGTTTGAAAATTAATTTTGGGATGCTATGGTCGGTTACTTGGTTTGGTTGGCATGTTGATGCCTGTGGTTGGGGTATACCAAATACCCAGTGGTTCGGATATACCGAATATCCGGTTGGCATGTTGATGCCTGTGGTTGAGGTATACCGAATACCCAGTGGTTTGGATATACCAAATATCCGGTTTTGGGACGTGGTCCCGGTATAGTAAGATATGGTATGGTTCTTTGACCTGGCATCCGGAATTAATTGATAACCTGGTACAACCCTAACTTGTCCAGTGACGGGGGCTCGGAAGATAAAATTGGAATAATAATAAATATTCTTTTGGTCTTGGGTCAGTCTTGTTTGGTTTGTATAATTGTTTGCCTGTGATTTCTTTACTGTATTACAGTTGCCTGCATATCACTGTTTATCCTTCATCGGTGAGCACTTCGGACTCACCCCTCGCCTGCGGGGTTTCATCCCGTAGGTTAAGTTGTTTCGTAGTTCAGGTACGACGTTCGATAGCTGGTGCTTTCTTCTCCACCTGACTCCGAATATTCATATGACTTTGAGGTTGTTTGTCACTTTGCCTCTGTTGCTCTTTTCTCTGCTGCTGTTATATATTACGAGCTGTGAGCTGCTGAATAATGGTCCCCGTGTTGGGTGACGGTTGTTGTATTTGTTTTCCAGTTGTACATACGGGTTGTTGTACTGTATTCCCTATCAATAAGAATAGTTTCGGCACGTGTTTACTGTGTTACGGTAAATACGGGTCGGGGCGCTTTAGTTGACATTTTTTACGGAAGAATTTTAAACTAGAAATTTAAAATATACACAAATATTTTTTGAGGAATAAATATAATCAGACATTTAAGACAACATTAGCAATGACAAAAAAGGGGGAAAAATATTTGACTTCGTAAAGTATTTTTTAGGTCAATAGAAAATTGCTTTATTCAGAAACTTGACGTACCGAAAATGTGTTAATTACTATTCGCAGTTATGTCAAGTGTCAATTACTACCAGTAGCTTGGAAAAAAATTCAAAATTAAACAGAAAATAAACCCAATAATCATCCATTAATCTTACTCAAATTAGACATATAATCCTATTTTTCCTCTTATTCTCTATTTAATCTTCTCAAAGTTTGAAAGCAACGAAAAAGAAATTAACAATCCTTGCAAAATCAAACGATGACCGCCGCCGCCACCACCACCATCCTCCTCCTCTCATCCGCTAGAAGTAATTTTTCTTTTAAAAAGTTAGAAATAACAACTTGACAAGCACTACCCGTCAATTACTGCTAGGAGCTTGGAAAAAAAATCAAAATTAAAAAAAAAAATAAACCCAATAATCATCCATTAATCTTACTCAAATTAGACATATAATCCTATTTTTCCTCTTATTCTCTCTTTTAAACTTCTCAAAGTTTGAAAGCAACAGAAAAGAAATTAACACCCCTTGCAAAACCAAACGATGGCTGAACCACTGCCATCCTCCTCCTTTCATCCGCCAAATGTAATTTTTCTTTTAAAAAGTTAGAAATAACAACTTGACAAGCACTACTCGTCCTTATTCTTCCACCCTTATTTCTCCTTCCCTACCGTTCTTCCCCACAATTGCCCCCCCCCCCCCCCCCCCCCCCCCCCCCCCCCCCCCCCTTCCTTTCCTTCCTTTCATCTGCCCAGATCATTTAAAAAAAAAAAATTAAAGCAACTAACAAGCACCACCACTGATAGCCTCCTGCAAGTATACAGGGTGTTGTAGTACCAAGGTCGTCTCACAAGGATCTTTGCTAAGTACTATTAACAATGTGATATATGATTATCTAGAAAATAAAGCCTCAAAGAGGAGTCGATTGAATGGTGTAATAAAGTTGGAAAAGAAAACAACAAAAATAATAAATGAGATGACAATGATGACAAAACACCTAGGAGTTCGGGGAATCCCTTGCCACAATTTCTATGCAATTAAGTGCAACACAACCAAGCCGTGTTCTGTCTCTACATGACCTGGCTGTGTAGATCTGATATTAAATCCTAAAAATACTCTTCTTTGAAAGAACCGGTAAACTCAACTAGATCAATAGCCTACTTCCGTAAGCCGTAAAACCCCTTCCTAACTTATCTCCACTATCCATTCTGCCAGTGTTGAAATAATTTAAGAGCTTTAAGTTCTTATCTTTAAGTCTCCAATAGAAAGCACGCCCCTCCCGAGGTCGGTTCCTAAAGCCCGGTCTAAGGTTTTCTATAGGAAACTGACGCTGTCGCTTAACAATCACCTATTATGGATTTAAGCTAATTGTTGATCAGGCAACTAACTTAATTAAGCATCAAAGACCGGATCAAAGAAGAATAATTAAAAGAAATAATATTTTAATTAGGTCTAAATGAAAATAATGACAAGATCATCCCCTAATCCTAGATTAAAAAAATTAGCTAGACATGATTGAAGAAGAAATCATCACATGAAAATAATTCATCATTTATATTCAAGAGGGAAATTAATTACAAAATAAATTACCAACCTTGAACCAAGTGATGAAGCCTTCCAAGAGTAATTGCCAACAACAATCTAATCTATAAAACTAAGTAAAGTGTTTGCTTACAAGATAAAAGAAAACAATAAATTAAACTAAGCCTAAGGCGTGAGTGACAAGAGCTGCAGCAACAGCAAGTACCGAATGGTGCAAGATGATCCCCAATGCCTTCCTTTGCTTCGTCATTTATAGTGCATGGGAGGTCCACTTTGTGGCTTCTGAGCATTTGTTAAAAATGCCACAAAATTCGGTTCACATGTGGCTGGAAAGGGATCTTTGCAAGGTGGCATTCTCTTGGCAAGATTTGCTGGATTTTTTTCAAATCAAGATCCAAGTTAATTCGCACAAATAATGGAGCAGATGCAAGACGGTTCTTGTCTTGGTCTTAGGCAATTCTTTTTCTTCAATTCATGGTGGAGGGGCAACGTTTCCATGCTTTTAAAATGCAAATAAGATATGATGCAAAAGGTGGTGATTTTTTTTCGTCTTGATACTGATCCAAGATTTGGCATTTTCCAAATTTAAAAGTCCAAGCCAAAGATGCAGGAGAATTTGAAGATATCAAAACGGTTTGTTGACTTGGAAAATAACCAAATTCATCCTTCCTTCTTCACCATCTCCAACTAAGTCCATACCAAAGAGCTTGACTCCAAATAGGCCAAGAATCCATAATTTCCTGCAAAAAGATCCTCACACACTAGGATGAGAAATTTATTAAAATTAAATAAAATAAATGCAAGAATAAAATAAAATAAAACCAAAAGGAAAACAAAAAGATATGAAATAAACCCCAAATGATGTGTAAAATATTCACACATCACGCCCCCAAACTTAGAATTTTGCTTGTCCCCAAGCAAATAATATGAAAACGAGGGTAAAAAGGAAATCACTCAACACGGGCAAACCAATCCGACTAATCCAAACTCACAGAAAAATCCTTCCAAAAATTTCCCAAGGAGTCAAGATTTCTGATCTGCAAAGAGCCTCAATGGGAGAAATACAATTAGAACCGAATTTCACCTAACGGGGCAGCGACATCATTTGAACAAATTCTCCTTCCTCAATTTTGCTGAAAAAAAAAAGTAGGTTAGTCTTGGCATTTTATTAAAGAAAAGAAACAAGGTCAAATAAGCAGGTTTACTCTTCGATCTCCACTAATGACAAGGACACTAATCGAAAGGATCAAAAGGACTTGTTAAGGTTGCAACGGGGCTTTGGTTAAAGGTTAACAAGAAATGGGAAAAAGGGAAAAACAAGAGATGCAAGTGCTCGAAAGAAAAATTCGTGCTTTATCATCTAGCCGAATGAACTCTCTTTTTTTGAATGGTTCTAAATTGAGTGCAAATTGGAGAATCCTCTTTTTTTTCAAGCTGTTTGTGGAGTTTTGTTTTTTTTTTTTTGAAAAATAGGGACAATCAATTTGCATGATGAAGGAATACTCTCTCTTTATTGCCCCCATTTTTTTCCTCTTTTGTGATTTTTTTCTTTTGAACAATACTTCTCCAGAATCGACACAGGCTCCCTGTGTAGTGCCTGTTTAGAAGAACCAAAATCCAACTCATATGAGACTAGAATTAAAGACACAAAATAATTCGAGCAACATGCATAAAGGGATGGAAAAAGAAAAAGAAATGTTATGATAGCCAAGGTTTCAAAAGGCGAAGGTGGGAAGATGCGGGTATGAAAGAAATTATGGCTATCAATAAGGGCCCGAAAAGGTTAGCAAGGGAAAAAGTGTACATAGGCTAGCTGTGTCTAAAGGTTAGTTTACAAACCAAAGAAGAAAAACGCCTTAATCATGTCCTTAAGAAAATGTCCTTGTGCTGATTTCGCCTCGACCGAATTATGAACCTGCTCTAAGACCTGTTGTTAATGCCAAGTTTTTTTGTGTGTTTTTTTTGAAAAGTAACAGCGAAAAAGAGTTAGTCGGATAATATGAATCTAATAACATCGCGGCCCAAAAAGGTATTACCCGACCCAAATCGAATTTTTTCACTTCAAGGCCAATGCAAGCCCGAGAACACCTGTCATACATGGGATATAAATGTTGAATTTCCTGTTTGATTGTCAAGTCGGAACCAATAAGCCCATTTGAGAGATTTGTGATTTACAAAAAGTTTTATTCATGCAAAGAAAATAACAAAAACAAAAAAAAATTTTTGAAAAATTTGTTCATGCATGCTGAGAAGATAAAAATTGAAAAACAAATAACAATCTATTTACACCCCCAAACTTGAAATGTGCAGTGTCCTCACTGCACCATAATATAAAAAAAGAAAGATAGAACCTGATTTTTTTCTTCTTGGAGCTGTCATGGGATGACTTCTTTATTGATGCAAAATTGTGGGTTGCCTCCCACATAGCACTTCTTTAATGTCTTGTAGCTGGACTCGATGCTCCTCATGCCGAAGGTGTGTTGGAGAATGGCTGCATTACCTCTTGTCTGGTAGGCTCTCCTGGATCGAAAGGCTTGGGCAGCAAGACTCTGTGAGTATAAACTGAGGGATTAATCCCTATCATATCAAAAGAATACTCAATTGTCTTCTTATGTCGCTCCATATCTTTCTGCAACTTCTCTTTTTCTCCCTCCATAAAACCCGCATTTATGACCTCTGGGTATATGGAATTTGGTTCCAGAAGTGCATAACGGGGTTTATTAGGTGGAGGCTTCAGCTCACCCGTCGAAAATGGTTCCTAGGGTGGGTCATCCAGTGACTTGTCCAGCTTTTCAAATATCATAGCCTCTTCTGTAGGCACCAGTGACAAGATTTCAAGCTGGCACGCACATTCTGCAATCTCAAGATTTGGATCTCCCGTGTTCTTCTTTTGAGATATGCATGCCAAAAGTGGGTCTGCACAGTATTCCTGTGCGAAAATTTCTTTGACTGCTTCATCAACGATGTCGATTCGGTAGCATGAGTCATCTGAGAATCCTTTTCGCATTGCTTCCTCGACATCGAAACTGATTTCTTCAGATCCGACTCGTAAAGTGAGCTTTCCGTTCATGTCATCAATGAGTGCTCCAGCAGTTGCTAAAAATGGTCGCCCCAGGATGAGAGGAGTGTGGCAGTCTACTTCCATGTCCAATACCACAAAGTTAACTGGGACAAAAAATTTCCCAATCTTAATGGGAATATCTTCCAGAATGCCCACTGGATACTTAACTGAACGATCTGCTAGATGGAGAGACATACCAGTGGGTTTCATTTCCCCCATGTTTAGCTGCTTGCTGACAGATAGAGGGATTACACTGACACTTGCCCCAAGGTCGCAGAGTGCTCTCTTGATGTGTACTTTCCCTATGTCACAGGGGATGGAGAAACTTCCTGGATCTTTTAACTTATTCGGAAGCTTATTCTGGATGATAGCACTGCATTCCTCTGTCAGGGCCACTGTCCCATAATCAATCAGTTTATTCTTATTGGACAGGATGTCCTTTAAGAATTTTTCATAGGTGGGCATTTGGGATACAGCCTCAATAAACGAAATATTTATATAGAGCTTCTTCATGATCTCTAGGAAGCGTCCAAACTTCTTGTCGTGGACCAATGGGTTAAGTCTTTGAGGAAAAGGAATAGGTGGAACATAGGCTTTTACTTCGTCTTCCTTTTCCTTTCCTTTCTCGGTTGACACAGCCTGCTCGTGCTTTGTGGACTTGTCTTTTTGCACAACCTAGCCATGCTCTGCTTCTTTTACCGGGGCAGAAGGTGGTTGACGCTCCGGATATTGGGTTCCACTCCTAAGAGTGATCACATTGCATTGAGCATTTGGATTGACTTCTGGTTTGCCCGGTAGTCTGCCGGGAATTCCCTGACTGGGACTGGCTTGAGTAATCTGACATTCAAGATTGTTGATTTTGTCAGAGAGCCCCTTCACGACCTGTCGTTGTTCTTCCATAAATGACTCGAGTAGTGACTGCAAGTCATCTTTAGGAGCCTACTGATACACCTGTTGGTACGCTTGTGCAGGTTGTTTTTGAGGAAATCCGGGAGGACCCCTTCCAGTTTGATTTTGAACAGGCTGTTGAGATTTCCAGGAGAAGTTAGGGTGCTCCCTCCAACCTGGGTTGTAGGTGTTCGAGTAAGGGTCTTTTTGGACCCTCTGTTGATGTAACTGACTTGCTCCTGGCATGCTTGCTCATAGCCGCCTTCTACTGGGCACTCCTGATAGCTTCCTTCACATCTAGCACAAGAATGGGACTGTCCTTTCCCATTCAACTTCAAGATGGCATCCAACTTAGCGTTCATCAGGCTCATAGCATCAAGTTCAAGAACGCCGACAGTTTTTCCGCCAGGTATCTCTGCAGGCCAATTAAATTTGTTTCTGGCGACGTGCTCGAATAGTTCGTACACATCCTCAGCATCTTTAGCTAAGGCTACTCCTCCGGCTGCTGCATCAACATGTGCCCGGAGGGTCTCGTTTAGGCCAGCATAGAATTTCTCCACAATCAGCCAATCTGGAAGGCCATGCTGTGGGCATCTTCTTAGTGCATCTTTAAATCTTTCCCACGCATCGTAGAACGATTCATTGGCCTTTTGGTTGAACTCCATTATGTTGTTCCGAAATATCATGGCCTTGCTGGGCGGGAAAAATTTCTTCAGGAAAGCCTGGGATAGAGCCGTCCATGTATTAAATGTCCCAGGAGCTTGTGCCGTCAACCATGCCTTTGCCATATCCTTGAATGAGAAAGGAAAGAGGCGCAGCTTAATAGCATCTTCCGAGGCTCCATTCACCTTGATCGTGTCACAGATTTTTAAGAAATCTTGCAAGTGTTGATTTGGATCTTCGACAGGGGAGCCCCTGAAAGAATCCTGCTGGACCATCATGATAAGGGCCGACTTTAGCTCAAAATTGTTTGCTTGCACAGTTGGGCGGACCACACTAGACTGTGCAAGAGTTGCATCTGGGATTGAGAAGTCTCAGACTGGTCTAGCTCGAGGTCCGAACCGGACTTCTTCATTGTGTTCAGCCATTTCTTCTTCGGACGTTTTGTCGTCCTCTGATTCCTTCTCGAGCCGGAGTCTACGGAGTTTGGCCCAAAAATTTCTCTCGACCTCGGGATCTAGCTTTCCTGGTGGTATTCCCGAGCTTCTAAGATTCATGCACCAAGACGATCTGAAGAAGAAACACATTAAACAAAACGGGTGAAAAAGAAAAAGAAAGATCTAGATTAACCAATTCACAAAGTCAAATAATATTAACGCCGATCCCCGGCAACGGCGCCAAAAACTTGATAGCCTCCTGCAAGTATACAGGGTGTTGTAGTACCAAGGTCGTCTCATAGGGATCTTTGCTAAGTACTATTAACAATGTGATATATGATTATCTAGAAAATAAAGCCTCAAAGAGGAGTTGATTGAATGGTGTAATAAAGTTGGAAAAGAAAACAACAAGAATAACAAATGAGATGACAATGATGAGAAAACACCTAGGAGTTCGGGGAATCCCTTGCCACAATTTCTATGCAATTAAGTGCAACACAACCAAGCCGTGTTCTGTCACTACATGACCTGCCTGTGTATATCTGATATTAAATCCTAAAAATACTCTTCTTTGAAAGAACCGGTAAACTCAACTAGATCAATAGCCTACTTCCGTAAGCCGTAAAACCCCTTCCTAACTTATCTCTACAATCCATTCTGCCAGTGTTGAAATAAATTAAGAGCTTTAAGTTCTTATCTTTAAGTCTCCAATAGAAAGCACGCCCCTCCCGAGGTCGGTTCCTAAAGCCCGGTCTAAGGTTTTCTATAGGAAACTGACGCTGTCACTTAACAATCTCCTATTATGGATTTAAGCTAATTGTTGATCAGGCAACTAACTTAATTAAGCATCAAAGACCGGATCAAAGAAGAATAATTAAAAGAAATAATATTTTAATTAGGTTTGCATGAAAATAATGACAAGATCATCCCCTAATCCTAGATTAAGAAAATTAGCTAGGCATGATTGAAGAAGAAACCATCACATGAAAATAATTCATCATTTATATTCAAGAGGGAAATTAATTACAAAATAAATTACCAACCTTGAACCAAGTGATGAAGCCTTCCAAGAATAATTGCCAACAACAATCTAATCTATAAAACTAAGTAAAGTGTTTGCTTACAAGATAAAAGAAAACAATAAACTAAACTAAGCCTAAGGCGTGAGTGACAAGAGCTGCAGCAACAGCAAGTACCGAATGGTGCAAGATGATCCCCAATGCCTTCCTTTGCTTCGTCATTTATAGTGCATAGGAGGTCCACTTTGTGGCTTGTGAGCATTTGTTAAAAATGCCACAAAATTCAGTTCACATGTGGCTGGAAAGGGACCTTTGCAAGGTGGCATTCTCTTGGCAAGATTTGCTGGATTTTTTCCAAATCAAGATCCAAGTTAATTCGCACAAATAATGGAGCAGATGCAAGACGGTTCTTGTCTTAGTCTTAGGCAATTCTTTTTCTTCAATTCATGGAGGAGGGGCCACGTTGCCATGCTTTTAAAATGCAAACAAGATATGATACAAAAGGTGGTGATTTTTTTTCGTCTTGATACTGATCCAAGATTTGGCATTTTCCAAATTTAAAAGTCCAAGCCAAAGATGCAGGAGAATTTGAAGATATCAAAACGGTTTGTTGACTTGACAAATAACCAAATTCATCCTTCCTTCTTCACCATCTCCAACTAAGTCCATACCAAAGAGCTTGACTCCAAATAGGCCAAGAATCCATAATTTCCTGCAAAAAGATCCTCACACATTAGGATGAGAAATTTATTAAAATTAAATAAAATAAATGTAAGAATAAAATAAAATAAAACCAAAAGGAAAACAAAAAGATATGAAATAAACCCCAAATCATGTGTAAAATATTCACACATCAACCACCCTCCTTAATCTTCCTCTCTATTTGTCCTCCTTCCATCCCCCTTTTTTAACCAATCGCCACCCCAAAATCCTTCCTCAAGTTGTGACCGATTCCAGCACAGCCCTTGCAGAAGCAACCGAACCCTGGTGACCAATAGCTTCGACTTAGGATTAGTAGCCACAATCCGACCTGAAACAAGGAAACCCATCTTCAAATGGCCCGGATTTAAAGTGACAAGCGATTGTGAACGGGTGCGATAAGATATTATAAAAACAAATACAGAAGTCGGGCTGGGTTTTCAACGCTGTATTAGAATTGGTTGGGATGAGTTTGTACGATTACCACCAGATAATCAATAAGTTTATGGATCTTGGGATCCTTAAATCCAATCTAGATAACCGTGTGCACAAGCCTGCCCTTCAATTTGCTGCAGGTTTCATTTCATTTATTTTTTTCCCATTTCCTTTCTCTATTATATTTTATTTTGGAAAATGAAAAATTTGAAAATAAAAAGGTAAAAGATAAAAAATAAATAATTTGGGTTGGCTAACCCCACAAGATACGTGTCGGCTGGCTATTAGTCTACCTTTTATATTAGGTTATGTGGACAAGATTGACCGATTTTGAGCAGATTGGGGAACACAATTTTTGAAATTGAAGGAAGGGGGATATGAACGTTGAAATGTACAAATTGAAAGGACATAATTTGTTATTTAATCTATTTATATGTCTTAGTATTAAGCACAAAAGATTTTGCATCTTAGGTCACACTAGATGCACAAAAACCTTCTTTTTGCATTGGGTGTCTTTGCTGTTCTAATAGAAGGTTTAGACCATCTCTACCTTTTTAAACTTATCCAATGTATTCATTGAATCATCAATTATGGATTTAAGAGAATCATTGTCTTTTCCCAACACATCACAAGCACAAAACCTTCAAGGATACCTTCTTATTTTGCTCATTGTAAGAAGTATTAGGAACATTCTTCTCTTTTACAAGAGCTTCAAGTTGCCTTTTATATGCAAAATTTTTCTTCAAGGACTTCTCTAATTTATTATGCAACTTAAGAAAAGCATCATGTAATTCTTCAAAAGTAAAATCATCGGACGAATCTGTTGCCCATCATCTTCAAGTGCCATACAGCAAAAAAGTTGTAGCCTTTTCATCATCCGAATCACTTGAGGATGTTTCATCATCATCATATGCTGCCATGGCTTTCTTTGCTTTGTTCTTGTGAGAATCATGCCATGATCTCTTCTTATTAGGGCATTCCTGTAGGATTTTGATCCAAAGTTAAATCAAAATAATAATTAATATATGGACTTTTAAATAATAGTCCATATATGAGTTAAATAATTATTTGAGCTTTGGTCCAATTAGTTATTTAAGTAGCCCATTCAGGTTTCTTTTAACCTAATAAACTAGTGCCTATAAATAGATATCTTATGGTATTGATATCTATACTACACGAACGTAGAGAAATTATTCTCTAGCCTCCTCCTCCTAGAGCCAAAATTCCTAACTAGCTCTCTAGGGTTTTGGCAACTGTAGTTATCTTGTGAAGAGTTCTTAGCTCCTGCCTTGTGTGGATTACTTGTGGAGGTGATACTCAGGAGAGGATCACTGTGGTTTGCGACAACCAAGTGAGCAAGTGATAAGAAGATAAGAAGAGTTCTTTCTGATTTGCTGCGATCTATATGTACTCGTGTAAGTACTGAATACCTCTCTATTATATGTTCAATTGATGTTGTGGAATCAATCTACATATATTCCACTGCGTAATTAGATTGTTTACTCCCTTTAGCGGAGCCTAGGTTACCAATTAATTGAACATCATAATTTATATGTTTATAGATATTTCGGCAATATTGTTTTCTTAATGTGAAATCGATTTTTGTTGTATGTGATATAATGATGAATCGATTTCACGTCAATGCTACAAGAATTGAAAGAAACAAATATAATTTGTTTCGATGTCCTAAGCAAAAAAGGCAACGGGTTATTTTTTTATTATTATAACCATATCAATCAATTGAGTTTTATTGATGGAAGGAAACAAATTCGATTTACAGATTCAATATTTTGTTTTAAAGATGTTTGAGACAAAACAAAGGTACAGCCCGGATTACTTGCTTTGATTTTAAGACAAGATGATTTATTATTGTAATAAATCAGATTTTTATGACAGATTTTTTTTTATTATTCGATATTTATAGTCATATTTTTTAAAAAATAATATGCCGGCTAAGCCTTTTTTATTTGATAAGAACAAGCCGATTAAAGTTTTTCATATAAGATGAAATATCTTGAATCCTAAGTGTTAGGATCTAAACATACCTCTCCTAGCTTGTTTGTCATTAAAGGATTGAATTATTACAAGTTTTGTAATATTATCAATCTATATATATATATATATATATATATATATATATTTCTAATCGATTTCAAGGATGATACTAGAGATGTCGACTATTTTCCATTTGTTTCCTTTCAAATCGCTTGGTTTTAGTTTACATAAAAAAAATGTTTTCATATATAGTATGGTAAGTTATTAATATGATTAATTAACTTTATACTATATGAATAAATATTGATGAGATCAATATGAATTATAATACAAGCTAGGGGACTTTCTGTTAATGAGATTAACATAGGTAATTGTGATAAAAGTTATCATAATTTCATAAAAGTTATGATAAACATGAATTATAATACAAGCTAGGGGACTTTCTGTTAATGAGATTAACATAGGTAATTGTGATAAAAGTTATCATAATTTCATAAAAGTTATGATAAACATGTAAATAAATTTTTTCAAGAGTTGAAAAATATTAATATTGTTGAATTTCTATTAAATATATAAATAATTTTTGCATTAGATGAATGCATATACGGGTGTTTTATTGGCATGGTGAACTAGATATGGACATAGCATACAATATGATTGGTACATATGCCTAATTTTATTATTTTTGGTAAATAGGACTTGCGTGTCCTGCCTCTCTATAAAATTCTCTCTCGTTGTAAATTACCTCAAATGTAACTTGAGGCATCTCTTAATTATTATGTAATTAGATTACATTGGATAGATTATAGAAGACAATTAATGGAGGCCATGGAGATGATGCCAAGACAAGTCCAAAGATGGTGATCAAGTAGATAGGATTTATTTGATTTTCTTTGGGTTGTAAAATCTTTCATATAGGACAAGTCCATATCAAGGTCACATTATTTTAGTCACATTATTTTATTGAATATGTATGATGATGCATGTCCAAAGTATGCCAACCATGTATGATGGGACTTTAAAAATAGGAAATCCCTTAATGAAGATATTAAGACGAATAAGCCTTCCGTTAATTTGGGGATAACCAGAGTTCGCTTTAGTTTTGGGTTGTTGGGTAAACACAAGCCTAATACTACATTGGACATGTTAAAACTATATTAATGGGTTTGTCTTAACTAGTTTTTGTAGCCTGCTGGGTAAGCTCAAGGCTAATGAACTAGAGGCAAGAATGGATGTACATATGAGATATGTATGTTATCATGAGTTGATAACCCAATGAATTCAATAGTTACATAAGATGTAATTGGTATGAGATGCCTACCATTAAAATTAAAATTGGCTTGATGGGTAAACCCAAGGTTTAATTTTAGTCAAGATGGATATTGACCCACTAGAAAAACTATGCGTTTGTTTTTCCCGGATTAATAGTGAGGGCTATTAGTTCGTAATAAAATAGTGGGAGTAAAATGCAATAATTTAAGACCTTATTATTTTCATTCATGTTTTGCATGATCATACTCTAATATTTTATTTTAGGTCAATGAAAATGTCCTACACTGAATTGAACCTACGTAGCATACTTGATACTAACAAGTTGATTGGGTCAAATTTCACTGATTGGTTTAGGAATCTTAAAATTGTTTTGAGATCCGAGAAAATCGCTTATGTGTTGGATGATCCAATACCCCCTATGCCTGAAGATGATGTTCCCGCCTTCGAACAAATGGCTTATTTGAAGCATTCTGAAGATAGTGAGAAGGCAACATGCATTATGCGTACCTCTATGTCTTCAGAGCTCCAAAAGCAACATGAGGAAATGGATGCCTATGCATTAATCATCCATCTTAAGGAGTTGTTTCAGAAACAAACTCGTACCGAACGCTATGATATTTCGAAACAATTGTTTCATTGTAAGATGGCTGAAGGTTCCTCTGTTGGGCCACATGCACTTATGATGCATGGTTATATTCAAAGGCTTGCCACTTTGGGTTTTGTGATGGACAAAGAGTTAAGTGTAGACTTAATTCTACAATCTCTACCTAATTCTTTTACACAATTTGTGCTTAATTATCAAATGAATGGGATTACCACCACAATTCCTGAATTGATTAAAATGCATAACACTGCTGAAGTGACCCTTAAGAAGGATAAAATTGTGGTGATGGTTATTGAGTCTTCCAAACGTAACAAAGGAAAGAGTAAGAAGAATAAAACCATCAAGGCAAAAAGGGGTATCAAGAAGAATGGCAAGATTGTTGCTGAAGAGACTAAGCCCAAAGGGACTTGCTTCCACTGTGGGAAGGATGGACATTGGAAGAGAAGCTGTAAAGTCTTCTTAAACTCTCTCAATTCCAAGAAGTCGAAAGGAGTTTCTACTTTAGGTACCAATGTGATTGAAATCAATACTAATTGTACTGCTTTTAACCATCATTGGGTATTGGATACCTGATGTGGTTCTCATTTATGTTCTGATTTAAAGAATCTAAAGAGCAGTATAAAGCTGAACAAAGGAGATGTGGACCTACGAGTTGTAAATGGAGCAAGAGTTGCTGCCTTAGCTGTAGGGACATATTCAATATGTTTTTCTTCTGGATTAGAATTAGAACTTAATAATTATTATTATGTTCCATCTTTATCAATGAATATTATTTCAATTTCTTGTCTTGTTGAACAAGATTTTAAAGTTTCTATTAGTAAAGAAAATGGTTGTTCTTTATTCAAGAATAATATGTATTATTGTTCTTGCACAAATGTGAATGCATTTATATTATTGATCATGATAAAGAAAATCTCAGCATTGATAACAAGAGAGTAAAGAAAGAAAGTTTGAAATCCTCTTACTTATGGCATTGTCGTCTTGGCCATATTACTGAGAATCGCATGATTATGTTGCACAAGTCTGGTAACTTAGGATCCTCTGATTATGAATCATATGATACATGTGGATCATGCTTGTAACATCCCGGCTTGTTGACTGTCACTACAGACCAACACGGGACCTTTCCAACATGCATTGTCCTCACTCGCACGTTTCCGGGGAAAACTTCCCGTGCCATAGGCTACTCTCAATTGATATAGTTAGTACCCATCAAACCATTTAGGCTACTCTCAATTGTACAGTCCCATACCTGTACAACCTCAAAATTGCCCTAACTGTGCAGCCCCATCCCTACACAGTCTCAGGATCTCTCCTATTCCGATGTGGATCAATTCATTCCCGTGCTCCTCTATCTAGAAGCCTGCCAAAAGCCGCTCCTTTTCCATGCTCATCCCGGCACCGGCATACACTTCCCGCCCTCATAGACCCCGGGGTGCCACAGGCCCACCAACCTCCGCTAGGTTCGTCCCCGAACCCTGCACCGTACTAGAGGAGTCCTGGAGCTCCGCTACCACTGTAACATCCCGGCTTGTCGACTGTCACTACAGACCAACACGGGACCTTTTCAACATGCATTGTCCTCACTCGCACGTTTCCGGGGAAAACTTCCCAGGAGGTCACCCATCCTAGAATTGCTCCAAGTCAAGCACGTTTAACATTGGAGTTTTTCTAGAATGAGCACCAAAAAGGTAGGTGCACCTTGTTGATATAGTTAGTATCCATCAAACCATTCAGGCTACTCTCAATTGTACAGTCCCATACCTGTACAACCTCGAAATCGCCCTAACTGTGCAGCCCCATCCCTACATAGTCTCAGGATCTCTCCTATTCCGGTGTGGATCGGTTCATTCCCGTGCCCCTCCGTCTAGAAGCCTGCCAGAAGCCGCTCCTTTTCTATGCTCATCCCGGCACCGGCGTACACTTCCCGCCCTCATAGACCCCGGGGTGTCACAACGCTTATCTGGAAAAATGACAAAATTATCTTTTAGTGGTAAAGGTGCTAGAGTATGTGATGTAATGAAACTAATACATTCAGATGTATGTGGACCGATGTCAACACATGCTAGAGGAGGACATCTCAATTTCATTACTTTTATCGATGATTATTCTCGATATGGTTATGTGTACTTGATGAAGTATAAATCTGAGGCATTTGAAAAGTTTAAAGAATTCAAGAATGAAATAGAGAAGCAACTTGGTAAAAGTATTAAAATACTTCGATCCGATCGAGGAGGTGAATACTTGAGTCAAGAATTTCAAATTTATCTTAGAGATAATAGCATATTATCTCAGTGGACACCTCCTTTTACACCACAACATATTGGTGTGTCAGAAAGGTGGAATAGAACCTTATTGGACTTGGTTGGATCCATGATGAGCTTTGCAGATTTACCTAAGTTATTTTGGGGCTTTGGACTGGAAACTGCTATTTACACTTTGAATAGAGTTCCATCTAAATCGGTAGATAAGACTCCATATGAGATGTGGACAAATAAGAAACCAATACTTTCTCACATACGAGTATGGGGATGCTATGCGTATGTGAAGAAAGTGGTATCGGATAAGTTGGAACGTAAGTCCGATAAGTGTCTATCTGTGGGATATCCTAAAGAAACAATAGGATATTATTTCTACAACCCTTTGGAACAAAAAGTGTTTGTTTCAAAGCATGCTATCATTTTAAAAAAAGAGTTTCTTCTAAAAGAAGATAGTGGGAGTAGAATAAAACTTGAAGAAATTCAAAATTCACAAATAGGAGAACATCAACCGATTAATCCCATGGCAATTACTCATGAAGATGTAGTAATTACCGAGCCTGAAGTTACACATGCTCCTAGGCGTTCTACAAGAGTACGTTCTGTACCAGAGAAACTTAATCTCTTAATAGATAAGAACAAGAATACTACTCTTGTAGAAGATAATGACCCTACTAGCTGTGAGGAAGTTCTGAAAAGTTCAGAATCTAACTTATGGTTGAAGGCATGAAATCTGAAATGGATTCCATGTATAAAAACAAAGTTTGGACTTTGGAAGATCCACCCGAAGGTGTAAAAACCCATTGGGTGCAAATGGGTCTTCAAGAAAAAGAAGGATATGGATGGTAATGTGATTACTTATAAAGCACGACTAGTAGCGAAAGGTTATCGTCAAAAACAAGGAGTTGATTATGATGAAACTCTCTCGCCTGTAGCCATGCTCAAATCCATTAGGATTTTACTCTCTATTGCCGCTCGTTATGACTATGAGATTTGGCAAATGGATGTAAAGACTGATTTCCTTAATGGAAACTTGACCGAAGAGGTGTATATGATACAACCTGAAGGTTTTACATCCAATGATTGCAACAAAGTATGCAAGCTTCAAAGGTCTATTTATGGATTGAAGCAAGCCTCTAGGAGTTGGAACATCCGATTTGACGAGACAATCAAACAGTTTGGTTTCTCACAAAATCCGGATGAACCTTGTGTTTATCAAAAGGTTAGTGGGAGTGCAATCGTTTTCCTTGTACTATATGTAGATGACATATTACTCATAGGCAATGATGTCTCAATTCTTCATTCAGTCAAGATTTGGCTTTCGAAGCAATTCTCTAGGAAAGAACTTGGAGAAGCAACTTATATATTGGGGATCAGGATCTGTAGAGATAGATCGAAGAAGTTGCTTGGTCTTTCGCAGTCTACATACATAGACGAGTACTAAAGAAGTTTAGCATGGATCTTTCCAAGAAAGGATTTATCCTAGTGGTTCATGGGAAGCACCTTTCTAAATCAGTGTGTCCCAAAACACAAGAGGAAAGAGAACGTATGAGTAGGATACCATATGCTTCCGCCATAGGATCCATCATGTATGCCATGATATGTACTCGACCTGATGTTACATTTGTACTTAGTGATGCAAGTAGATTCCAATCCAATTATGGAGAGGAACATTGGGTGGCTGCAAAGAACATCCTAAAGTACTTGATAAGAACTAAGGATATGTTCATGGTATATGGAGAAGGTGACTTACAAGTAAGTGGGTATACTGATGCCAGCTTCCAATCTGATAAGGATGACTGTAAGTCACATTCTGGGTTCATTTTTTCTATTAGGCAGAGGTGCAGTTTCTTAGAATAGTTCCAAACAAGAAACAACTACGGATTCAACGACCGAAGCAGAGTACATCGCCACTTCTGAGGCAGCTAAAGAAGCCGTGTGGATCAAGAAGTTCATCACTGAACTTGGAGTGGTACCTAGCATTAATGATCCAATACCATTGTATTGTGACAATAATGGAGCTATAGTGCAAGCAATGGAACCACGGTCTCATCAATGACCCAAGCATGTACTTAGGCATTACCACCTTATTCGAGAGATAGTTGGTGGTAATGATGTGAAGGTAGAAAGAATCCCCACGGATCACAATGTAGTTGATCCTCTCACAAAGGCACTAGCCCAAACCAAGTTTGAATACCATATAAATTCTATGGGAATTAAGCATATGGATGGTTGCCTCTAGTGCATGTGGGAGATTTTGTCAGAAGTATGCCCTAGAGCTACTTATCTTAGGGATTTAATCATGCAAATATTTATATTTATATCGATAAAGGCTTTTCTATATTACAAAGTACATATTATTTATATGTAGGTATAAAAATCTTAAACTGCATAATAAAGTCCTTGGTATTAAATACAGTGCAATAGAAATCATGAAGAGTTCATGATGTGAGATTCATACTGCATGCAAATATGTTTATACCTAAATTATCCCTAGTCATAGTATTAACAAGGAGGGTCATTGTTAATACGGATAGACTAGCACATGTTGTACTTCCTGATATGATCAAGTAGTAATTTCTCACTAACTATAGACTTGGTGATGTTTGGAGTTAATATGTGGATGCATACTTGAGAAGTAAGTTCATTGGAGAACAACTGTGAGATCGTCATATGGATAATAATCTATGTCAATGAATGGATCTCATCATAACAATAGGTGGAAGTATCCTTTGACATGAGATCATCAAGGTATCTTAAGTAAGAATTAATATGTTTTGACTCCGAATCTTATTTTCCACCATGGAGCATTTGTAGCGAGGAGATTGGATATATTATGAATTAATTGAAGATAGTTGAATGATCAATAGAGGATTCACTACTCCTGATTATTGGATGGAGGTATACCTCATTTATTTTTAAGAACATATTTATTCAGGGATCTGTGGCCAGAGTGGAATGTCTACATTAAATGATATTTAATTAGATATCAAGGAATAAAAAAATTTTAAGAATTTAAAATATCCAAGGTATGATATGCAAGAGTTGACATATGTCCATACTCTAACTTGGATGAGATAAAGTATAATTAAAGGAGTAATTGTATGGTAACTGGTTATGGAAGGGTTGAGGTTAAAATTATTAACCTTGTAGCACTAAGGTAGTCCTGATGTGTGACTAGACACCTCTCATGACTTATACTTCAGTGAATTTATTTAATGAGAATAAATAATAATATGAGTTATATTATATTATCTTGTAAAGAATAATGATTCACTAACTATTGGTTGAAAATCCCTAACTAACTCTCTAGGGTTTTGGAAATTGTAGTTATCTTGTTAAGAGTTCTTAGCTCCTGCCTTCTGCGGATTACTTGTGGAGGTGAAACTCAAGAGAGGATCACTGTGGTTTGCAACAACCAAGTGAGCAAGTGATAAGAAGTTAAGAAAAGTTCTTTCTGATTTGCTGCGTTCTACGTGTACTCGTGTAAGTACTGAATATCTCTCTATTATATGTTCCATTGATTTCATGGTATCAATCAGCATATATTCCGCTGCGTAATTAGATTGTTTACTCCCTTTGATTCCATCAATTCCAACTTGATATTTCTAGGCTTGCAACAACCAAGTGAGCAAGTGATAAGAAGTTAAGAAGAGTTCTTTCTGATTTGCTACGTTCTACGCGTACTCGTGTAAGTACTGAATACTTCTCTATTATATGTTCCATTGATTTCATGGTATCAATCTGCATATATTCCGCTGCGCAATTAGATTGTTTACTCCCTTTGATTCCATCAATTCCAACTTGATATTTCTAGGCTTGCTGCACTCAAAGCAAACAACGGACTTTCCCCTTGTCTCATCATACTTGGAATTCTTCAATTTTTTCTTTTGTAACTTCTTCATCTTGAAGAACTTTATGAACTTCCTTGAAATAAGAGAAACATCATCATCCTTGTCACTAGCTTCTTCATTTCAATCTTGAATCTTCATAGCAAGATTTTCCTTCTTTCTCTTTGCCTTCAGACTTCATTCCCTAGGCAATTAGGGAGCCAAATACTTCATTAAAAGATAGAGCACTAAGTTCCATTATTTCTCCAGTAATCGTGACCATAGGTTCCCATTCCTTGCATAAAGACCTCAACACTTTAGTCCTGTTCTCTTTACTGCTATTTTTTATTGCCAAGATTTACAAGAATGTTGCAAAGAGTAGTGAACCTAGCACTCATATCACTAATAGATTCATTTGGTATCATAGCAAAAAGCTCATACTCTCTCATAAGCCTATTGGTTTTAGATTCCTTAACTTGAATCGTTCCCTCACGAGTAATATATGAAAGTTTCTAAATCTCATGAGTATTCTTGCAAGTTTTAATTCTCTCAAATTCAGCCACACTCAATCCACATAGCAAACTATTCCTAGCCGAAGCATCAAGAGCTCCTTTGCGCTTCTCACTTTGACTCCCATTACATAATGGCTTAGGTGGCCTTTTCTAACCACTCTCAAATTTCTCTTAAGTTTCTAAGCCTTGAAACTCTAGAAAGATTTGCATCCTAACTTTCCAATAATCAAAATTGACAACATCAAAGTAAGAGGCATTATGGATGTTGTAATCTTCAAAAGCCAAGATCTTTACTCATGGAGATTATTCCTAACACAATGAGACCTATGTTTCGCTACCACTTGTAGGCCAAAAATAGCTAAGAGAGGGTGAATTAGCTATTGAAAACCATTTTCAAGAAACTTCGTGTAAGAGACTCTTACCCAAAATTTGAGTTTACTAAAAACGCAAGAAAGATTGAAAGTAAGAGAAGAGAGCAAACATTACACAACCACAACAAAAACAATTTGGAGTGGTTCCCTTTTACTGTAAAGGTACATCCACTACTCAAGGATCCCCTTGAGAATTGCTAAAAACACTAAGTGGTTTTTTCAAAAGTGAAATTCAACCATTACAATCCTAGCTTTTTCAAGACTCAAGCTACAACTTTTGCAAGAGTTTATTTTCCAAGGTTCAACTCTCTAACCTAGTCTTTTACAAAGGCTCATCCCAAACCTTAGCAAGAGTTTTTCTAAGGCTCAATTCTCTAACTTATACCTAAAGCTTTTCCCAATATTCAAGCTTCAAACCTAAAATGTTTCCGAGATTTTTTACAATGATTAGCTTAAAGCTTTTGTGTGCACAAAGCAAGCTCAGTAAGAAGGTTTTTCATACTTGTAATCTCTTACTCTATCCTCTAAATGAGGGTAGGAAGTCTATTTGTAGGCCTCAATGGAAAATGGATGCTTAAAGACTAAGGATAATTGAAATAAGCCTGATGTTGGAAAATTTTGGTAAGAGGCAGTTACCGAAATTTTCTTTTGGAAGTTTTTGCCTCTTTAACCAAAAACTTAGCAGCTAGAATTGAAGCTCCATTTCCACTTCTTGACTTGTCTCCTTGTGATAATAAGCCAGAAAAATGTCCATAATTTCATCCTCCGTAGGTTCTTGAAGCTCTTTGAATGGAGGATTAGAAAACCCCTTACTTGAAAATACGCTTCTTTTATGAGAAAAAAACCCATTAGAGGAATTTGTCTTGACATAGCCTCTTGTGAAAAGGACAAACAAACAGTCATTTTTCTTCTCCCCCCAATTAAAGTACCTTGAGCTTTTGTGATGCTTTATGTATCTCTAGTTTCAATTTTCATCCCTTTTGTGTACCTTAGGACAGCCATGGCGATGACGGTCAGCCTGGGTGCACTTGACACATGTTGCGATTATATTGGCGCCACGTGAAAAGTTATGGATCCTACAAAATTTTCCAAGTGGCACCAATCACAATGTGCCACATGTCAAATGGATCCAAGTTGATGACCACATCATTGCTCGGGTGAACATCGATGACATGATTCAATCTTAGGATTAAGACATGTCATGAATTTAGCTTAGTAGAAATGATGACATGATTCAATCTTAGGATTAAGACATGTCATGAATTTAGCTTAGTAGAAATGATGTATTTTGGTAATTTAGACCTTCATGTATTTGAAATCTAGAGTTAATGAGATGAATTAACCTTATAATAAAATATATGATAAGGTTTATTTAGGCTGGAATATATCACTTATGCTTTTATCTATTCCTTAATCCAATTATATTGAGATGAATTATTCTTCGGTTAAAAAATGGGTATAAAGGCCCAAGTTAATTCTCCAGAGTTTGATTAGCCCATTGACACGATTCTTGCAGATTAATTTTATCTCTGATTTTCGTGAAAAATCAGAGTTAAATCATCATTTAAGTTGACTTTGTGTTTTTGGTATGATTTTGCTTAAAATGGGTGTCAATGTGTAATCAATCAGTCTTGGAATGATTTAGGGGTGTGGTGATCAAGTAACTGAGTGATTCTGGGTTGATTAGGGGTAAATTACGCGGTAGGATCAAATTAGGCCTGAATTAGGGGGATTGGGGGTCAAAAAAAGGAAAGAACGAGTGACACGCAGGGTGACTGGCGGTCATCGGGGGTCGTCCTCACATGACCGTTGGCACTGGTGGTCATCCAGAGGATGACTACCGGCAGCGGCGGTCATAGGTGCCCAGAACCTCCGATTTTATTTCTAATTCGATCCTATGCGGTTTTGGACAAGACTTTCGTGCATAATTTTCACCATTAAGTAGGTCCACGCCCCTAGACTTCCCAGAACACTATAAATAGGACGCCTCACATACATTTTATGGGGACAATTTTTCTCACATACATACCCATAAGCCTTGAGTTCTTGGAGAAACTCTACCTCTCCAAGCCTAGAATTACAATTTTAGGTAGAAACTCTGGAGGAATTTCATGGGAAGCATCAGCAGTAGTCTAGCAAGGAGGAGTCAAGAAGAGGACCAACCATAGAGCTAAGGAGTGGCTAAAAGGTAGGTGAAGAACACAACCCAAAGCAAGGAGCTAGAGGAGGGCTACAGGAGGTAACACTAAATGTTAGAACCTATGTCTTCATGGTTCACTTATTACAGGTTTTGATAAATGACAAACCAAGATCATAACCAAGATGAAGCAAAAAGAAATCAAGCAAACAAGTACTCAACCAAAGTGACCAAGAATTCAAGTGAAGATATGATCAAGAGTTGAAGTGCAAAGAAGAGCAAGAGAAGTTAGGACCCATTTGTACAAGGTAAAACACTCAACTTCTCTTAGGCATTGGCTTAAAACAAAACAAGTTTTACTCATGCATTTCATAGCATCATTTCAATGATCAAATATGTTTTTAAGCAATGAACATCGATGTTGCAATTC